>VZUI01053754.1:0-20033 GCA_013401135.1 Cettia cetti
GCGGCTCTCTGCGGGCGCGCGCCCCGCCCCGCCCCGCCCCGCCCCGCCCACGCGTGGGGGCCACGCGCGGACCCGCCCGGCAGTGCCGGTCCCCGGGCGCGGAATCCCTCGGGCTCGGCAACCATCCCCCCGGCCACCGCATCCACCCCCCGGGCACGGCATCCCTCTCACCTGGGCACGGCATCCGTCCCCTGGGGTCGGCAACCATCCCTCGGGCATAGCATCGATCCCAGCTGGGCACAGCATGCATCCCCCACGGAGCACGGCAAACATCCCACCTGGACACCTGTGGTGACCGGGAGAGCGGCTCCCCCCAGCTGCTGCCACAGCCCGGCGTGTCCCGGCCCCAAGGCGCTCTCAGGCAGCGGCGCCGTCTCCCCAGTGGCGTTCGCTGTGCGCTGCCCGGGAGGGTGTGCCTTCCCTCCAGAAGAGCCTTCCTCAAGGAACGCTTGCCTCACCGCAGCTGAAACTTTTTCCTCCGGTTCTGCAGGTGGTTGAAGCTGCTGCCAAGCACGTAGGACGTGTAAGGCCGCTGCTGCTGGCAGTGCGGGGTCATGGAGCACAGGGAGCCACCAGCTGGGGGCAGGATCCCCCCGACCCGGTGAGTGCCGGGTTGGTCCCCCGAAGGGCCAGCACCAAACCAGCATCAAGGCCACATTCAGCTGTTGCATAGTATGGGGCATCCCAGCTGTGTCCAGCATCCCAGCAGTGCCCCAGAACCCACAAGTACAGACACGCTGTAGAGGTCTGCAGGCACTGCTATTCCCAGAAATGCCACAGAAAAGCCAAGTCTCTGCAGGTTCCAAAGATGCACCACGGAGTATTTTTTCCAGACACAAAAGCTGCCCCTGGCCTTCCCTGCTCACCTGAGGTGGCCTGGGTAATGCCTCATGCTTGGATGCAGGAGGATTTGTTAAAAACCCAGAGAAGCTCGTGTCATACTTCTCCCGAGCATTTACCACCACACCCCACAGGCTGCAAGCCAGGCTCCAACCATAGTGGGTGTGTGACCCCGGGAACACAGGGTATCCTTTCAGTGTCTGTGTTTTAAATAGCAAGGAAAAGGAATATGGAAGGAAATCTTAACACACAGGAATCTGGCTCACCTGTGGACAAACAATGACCTTTGGCAGGGCAGCTCTACCACAGGATCCGTCTCAAGGACCAACACCTTGAGACACATTGCAGGATTCGGCCGAGGGTGGATCTGATCAGAGCAAGACTCAATGAACATGAACTTTTAAATTGTTTCTGGAAAGACTCCACCAGTATGTCCCTGGGCAGTGATGGCCTAATTAAAGCAATTTAGGTGTTACAGCTCCATTTACTGATCACCCACCTCCCTCCAGGATGGGAAGCACTATTTCTGCACCAGCTCTTGGCCAAGATGCCCACTTGATCTCTTTCCAAACACCACGTCTCTGTCACACCACTTTTTCTTCCAACTGGTGCCTACACTCCTGCATGAGGACCTTTTCTAAAAGCCTCATTCTTCCTCAAGTGAACTCTGGAGAGTTTCATCGATACTTCCCATATGGATAAATCCACAGGGCACCATTTCCTGAACCAGCTAGAAGCTGGCACAACCCAGGCTGTCAGCAGCAGGGCACACAAAGGAAGTTCAGGATCTGCAATTAGCAGGAGGAGACCAACCCTGGGGCTGGAGGCTGCCTCTCTCTTAGTTTACACGACTTTTATACAAGCTAAAACAATTGGGGAGGGAAATCTGCCTTTGCTACGAAATGGGTGGCATGTTATGAGAACAAATGGATCACTTAATTTCAAAAAAGGATATGAAAACAAGAGAAAATTAAAGCTGTAGGGTTCAGGCTTTAGTTGTATGAGAGGAAGGTAGGAATATGCCCACACATGGGGAGGAGCAGATTTTGCAGGAGCTGCAAATTTTTGAAATCCAACTGGTTGATTATAGAAAGCAATCTGCAAGCCCCTGAGCTCCATCAGCATCCTCCCCAAGCCTTACCCTTCACCAAGGTAGCAAATGGCGCTGTGGGGATGAGAGAGCTACTGAGCCCCTCTGCTCATGTTAGTTTAGTCTCCAAGTGTACTCTGCGCCACGGGCTGTCTCAGGAAATTCAGCTGGTCTGCCTTTTTGGACATGCCCCATGACACCTCTGCAGGAAACTTGGTTTTCAGCTGGGCCAGATGCTGCTGGGGTGGTCAGGCACCAGCCAGAGTCCAGATCAGGAAATGATTCATTAAACCTGGTGAGTTCATGTCACAATCTCACTAAGATGAGGTCATTTCTACCTAGACTTCCGAATATTTTAATCTGAGTATCATTTTTATTTGGTATTTAAGCTGTTCTGCATTAGGTAAGGTCCTGCTCCACGCAAGTCAGAGATCTTTCACTTAAATAAATAGTGTGAATTCCTATTTCCAGTATGTACTGTGTTCTAGAATGTGCCTGTAAGAAGATACAGATTGTTTTTCTATTAATTTTCCTTTTACCGTGCCAAATTGTGGAGTTTCTCTTCTCAAAATGAGTTAAGACAATTCTTTCCGAACACTGCAATGCATTACACAGGTTGGTCCCACTTCTCTCAGTCTCCTTCATTTCAGTGCTCACAGGATAAAAATACTGGAGCCAGGGGAGATCTTACATTTCAAAAGGCAGTATTGGATGCAACAGGACCAATTTCACCTTTATTCAGATAGTAAATCTGAAGTATTCCTTGTGGCTCCAGGACATTTTGTGTCTTCTAATGGCTTCTAGTTATTGAGTTTTTCTTCCTTTTGCACCATCTCATCCGCTAATGAGGATTATTCTATTTAAGGTCTTAATAGCAACATAGCTCCTCTGCATTTGAAAAGAAAAAATTTTTGTTTAACTATAGCATTGCCTTTTAAATTAACTAAACTTGTCCAATTGCTGATCCCATTGAATTATTTAACTTCAAAAGCACAATTTAGCTTTTGGAGCACTATTACTTCTCACTGAAACACGACTAGAAAAGTCATTCAGTTTTTTAAATGGTGCTTCCCCAAATATTTTGCAGACTTTGCAAGTCCTGTTTCCAAGATCCTCTTTTTGATTATGCAAGTTTACAAAGCATACAGGAGTTATTAAACACATCTCTTTTTTTTAATTGTTAATTCAGTTTACCTTGTATTTGCTTTTGTAGAGTAAGTTTTCCTAATTAACAAATTTAATGTTCTGTACAGTGCTGTAATTAATAGCATACTTCCAAAATCTAAATACACTTGTTACTCTTAAACACCTTGTCAAGGCACTTGAAGCAAATGCAGCTACCCTGCATAGATGGCACCAGACACATCTGAGCTTTCCAATATCTCTCTGAAAAAATGATTAGTGCCTAAGGAACCCAAAATGCACTATCTGAGTAATCCAAACTGTTTTCTTTGACAACTATTATATTTTAATATTCAAGATAACAATAAATGTATTTTTGTGTAGAACTTCATCTCATGCAGATGACAAAGCTGTCTGGGAGGGCATGACCTCAACTTTTTGTCATATAAATATGGCAGAGGGAACACCCAAGTTAGAGATTTCCAGTTGCCATGGCAGGGTGCATACTTTGGAGTCTGGGCATGGGAGAGCTGCAGTGAGGGCATTACCTGGGGAGGACACAGTCAGACTGAGGCTCCAGCACCACAGCTAGCCATGGGATGCAGGCAAGGGTAGCCAGGGGCAGCATCAGATCACTGGCAGTTTGCAAACACTGACAGCAAAAACCTGGGTTTTGAGGGACTCAATCATTTGTAGAGTTCAGAAGCAACTTCAGTGTACACATAGGGACAGACACACCCCCTTTGCTAGGAGCAGCAGCATCTCAAGGTCTGGCTCTGATTCCTGACCTGGGATCTCCTCAGGCATGGCCACTATTAAACTAGCAGCAATTCAACAGTAAGAATGTTTCATAAAATACTGGCAAATTACAGACCACGATATCTTCAAAGGCCTTTGATTTCATTTCAGGATTGTGTTTTGGTAATTTGAAAGGAAAATTTATTTCCATCCCTGCTTACTGTACAATCCCTAATGCTATTTAAGTAATCATTTTCATTCTGATTGTGTAGGTGCATAGAGATGATTATGCAGACATGGGAGTGCAGCTCCACCAAAGGTGGTTCAGCCGAGGGCAGTTCTGCTCACAATGCATTTGCCTCATATCCCCTTCACAGGTATTTTAAAATGGCATCAGGAGACACTGTAACCTGAAGCACTGTGGTGTTAATGATTTGTGAAATTGAGGCAGCAGTAAGTATCCAGTCAAGGCAGATAATTCAGGTTTGGATATACCGTATTCTCCCGCCCATCCATGTTGTGCATGCCAGGGATAATGAGGTCCTAATTTCCAACTTGTTAGGGGAGCTCTCGCTGGGGTTCCCATAGTGACCAGGTGTCTTCAATTACCTGTGCTGCTGCCAGAAGAGGTTGTGTTTCTGATTCCCTCTTCAGCTGTAACTACCCCGCCTTCCCCAACTACCAAGACAGCTGCTTCCCTTCTGGAAGTAAGTTCAGTTTTGGAGGTGGATGGAAAAGCATGAAATGCATAGGTAGTGAAGTATTTGACCATATTTATGTGATACCTCTTTTTTCTTCTCACCTCTAGAGGTCTCATCTTCAGAAAAACACGTTTGTCTTACTTTTCCTTCATGCTGGCACTATACTGGTCCTGCTCACGACAGCAGTGAAAATAAAGCATCAAAGCCGTGGCAAGTCAACAAGTGCAGAAGGAAGATTGCTACAGAGTTCCTGCATACATTTAAAAGGGCACAACACTTCCGTGAAGGACAAAATATATGATACTGAAAGGTGGAGCAAGTTTTATTCTGCCTCTACCGGGCAGCCCCTCCACCGCCCCCGCAGGAGCCCGGGTGAGCGAGGGAAAAAGGATAGTCAGCCTCCAGCAAACACAGAGTTGATATTTTGGAGATGCCAAGTCCCTCGGGTCAGTCCTGTTTTTGCCTAGCCAGGCTCGGGGAAGAAAGGCCGAGTCTGCGGCTGCTGGCAGTGGCCGCGCTGCGGGGCTGCGGCCTCTGGGCTCCGTGCCTGCGGCCCCGCGCCAGCGGGCAGCGAGAGCCGGCCCGGGGGAATTCAGGCCATCGAATCTGGGCCGCACAGGCGGCGAGAAAAGCGTCTGGAGAGAGCAGGAGAGGCGGATGCCATCACCAGCCCCCAGGCGAGGCGCTGCAGCCTGGGGATGGGGAGAGGCAGGGCTCGCACAGGGAGAAAATCTGGCAGCCCCCGGTGCCCAGCGCGGGGCCGCGTGAGGGGAGAGCCCGGGCACAGCGGCCCGAGGGCGGGATCCCCAGAGAGGAACCGGGGCTCCGACAGGAGAGGCAGCAAGGACGCACAAGGGGAAAATCCCGAGGCTCAGAGCCTGTAGAGGCCAAGTACCCAGGGTTGCGGGGGCAGTGATGACATGCAGGGCAGAGGAAAGGACAGGGACATGGGACAGGAGGATTGGTCGTCCCCTCCCCAGGGAATGCTGACACCGCGTCACCGCTGGCACAGCTGCTGGCCAGACACCTCCTTGCAGGAGCAGTGATATTTCCCAGGCAGCCTCCAACAGCAAATCTTACATTAACAATCTAAAGAAGCTCTACTCTAGCTCTTAATGCACCAATTAATCTTGTAAGCAGCAGAAAATGAATGCCAGAAAATCTTTGGGTTGACACATGCCAGATGCTTACACATTTGCTCTCTCCTAGCCAGAAAAACTTGAAACAAGGCCTCTTGAGATCCCGTCAACCTTGTGCACCTTTGACTGTATTGTCTTTTTTTTGTTAATTACCCCTAATGATTATTAAATACTTATTTGTCTGTGACAAAAAGAAATATGTACCTCCAGAAATCTGTACAGAGATCTTGATGACCCTTACACCAGTTTTACACTGAGTTAAATCCATGCCATCTGCATAGCTCCTGATCATGACACTTTTCTGAGTTGCACAGATGTAATTCAGTGAAATTTAATTCAAATTACTTCTGATTTTTAACAACATAAGCAAGCAAAGAATCTTGTCTATATAGATAAGCTGTTTTAGAGTGAGCACTGAAGAGACTGAAATTATAAAAATGCATGAAGAATGAGAAATGATAAATAATACTGTTGGCAATTTTACATGCACTGGAATAAGAAAACTTACCAAGAAAAGAGACTTTTGACAGTCTCAAATCAAAACTTTTCTTTGCAGAGCATCATTATAGCAAGAAGAAGATTTGGCAATCTGTCATCTAGATTTCACCATTCCAGCTATCCAATTTTATCTGTTAAAATAGGAAGTTACTACAAGCCACACTTCCTATTTCAGTGACACATCCTCAGCAGTTATTCATAGGCTTAGGGAGACTGGTCAGCTGTGTGGCAATCCAGGAGATGCTTCTCCTTCCCCTACTTGAGCATGGGAGCCCTGCTGCAACAATCCAAATTCTCCTGGAAGTGACTGTGCACACAGGCATAGTGTAAGAGCTAAACCCAGGTAATTTTCAAACTACACTGCTGAGATGTTCATGGCAGAGTGTGCAACAGCACTGGTGTCATTTCTTTAATGCACTCACTGTCCCCCACAGCCAACAACTGGTACCAGTAAAACCCTAATGTCTGAGTGTGGCCAAGCACATAAAGGTGCAGAAACCCAAGACCACTGTAGGACAAGGGACATGTATTCCCTGTTCTGCAGTGGTCATACACTACAAAATGGGTGAGACAGAAACAGAGTTCAAGGATAAACTGTACTTCTATTCACCCCAGTTCCAGCTAAGAAAAGGCAGACAGGTAAGCTGGAAAGCTCTTTGTCCCTAACCTGGGCACTGCACTCATTATTGAGAAGAATTTTAACATGTGTCGCTGGGTGTATGTGAACTGATTTTCTGGCAAATACCCATAAAGATTGTAAATAGAGATTTACAAATCATTCAGAAAGGTACAAGAATCACCATCTTGTGTACAATAATTGGACTTGAGTGTTTTCTAAGTTTTTGGAAATCAGAGTGAATGTAGAGCCCTCATGTAAAGTGATGGCTGATGCCATTAACATTTCACACAAGATTTTACCAAGTCTTGCAACTCAAAAAGCTCTATAAATGTAGAAATACTTCAACCCTAGAAGAGGCAAAAATACGTAACAGAAAGTTTAAAACCCTCCAAAGCCCTTCATTAAGCTCATGCTTAAATTTCACCATGAACAGTGGCCAGCACAGCAATGCAGCTGAACTCCCAGGCTTTGCTCAGCACCACGCAGAGCTTGTTTCAATCAAACAGCAAGAGAATGGTTACAGAGCTGGGCCTGAGACAGTCAGAGGATTCATCACATGAAAATGCCACATGGCCAGAGCAGTTTTTGTACATGCAACATATTTATAAGTAATTATGAGATTAATTATTATGAGATGGGATTTGCTTTTGTCCTTTCAAAAAGAATTGTCTTTTTTTAAAAATTCAAGGGTTGTGTGTCTCTTTGGTGTCTGACAAAGAAGAATGCATCCCCTTGCTGAGGAAAGGGATTTGCCAACTATTGCTACATAATATTACACAGAAAATTGCACTCATAAATCACCCTTGACACTAGAGTTTGAAGAAGAGGGATGTAAGTCAGAGACAACACATAAACAAAAAAGAGAGAGACAATGAATTCTCAAAAATCGCAAGGCTAAGTTGCTTTTGAATGAAGACCACATTTAACTGTTAATTTGAAATCTGATAATTCTCTGTCCGCAATTTCTGCCCTCTTTGAGAGATACTGCCTTTATGGGGAAAGAGAAGATGACTTTATTGCTTATGCAAAACAAGAGTTTCTTGAAAAACAATTGGAAAAACATGGATAGTGCTAGGCCTAATGCCAGAGTAGGGTAACAATTTTGTTGGGAATTTTGGTTTTCTCTGCAGTCCCATAAAGTGAGGGAAAATTAGATAGTATTAACCAGTTTTTACAGAAATTTTGTAGTTTATTGCATGAAACTCCAAAATGTTATCAAAGCATCACCATATTTACCATTCAATAATCTAAACCATTGAATAATGTATTCCAAATGAAATCTTCCAAAATTCAGCAACATGTATATCACTAAGTAAATCACAGCTCTGAGACATTTTGATTTAAACCTGACATGTCTGCCAATACTGCTAGCTTACTACCTTATTTTAAATCTCACACACATTAAAATTACCCCTCAAAGCTCTCAGGGATTAAGATATCTCCATAGAATTGTAAAACATTCTCTCCATGGAAATGAAATGAATGGAAGACAGAGGAAAACTGATAAACTCCACACTTTATTCAGTGCTCTAAAAATCTCCTCCTGTCTTTGTCCTTATTGCACTTAGACAAGACAGGGCTCCGGGAAAGAGGGAAAAACGTGATGAATATTGCAGATAAAAATAACTGGTCATCATCTTTTATATGTAGAACAATCTCAAGTCCAAATTCATGGCAAGATGAAAATGAAATGGCATAATAGGCACATGCAAAAGCAGATCTGTCCTTAGTTACATGACATTCTGTCAGCTTTGTTTTGACAGACCTTTCTAGCAAATGCCATACTAGGGCAAAACAACCGAAATAAATGTTCAAATTAAATTAATAGGAGGAACTGGTGTCATGTGCAGACCACAAATAAGACATTGTGGACAGCACATTTTATGTACAAAATCCTTGAAATAAATTATTCTGCATCATGACATGTTACTGGCTGGTTGCCTTCTTCACATAACAGATGCAACATAGCAAATCAAACAACCACAGAGTGATCTGTAGAATAAATATCAATGCCATGCACTGGGATCTACAAACACCCTTTTCAGTGAGCTGATGCTGCTTTCTGCTCTCTGTAACCTACCCATATATTTCTCTGTTCTTGGCAAGAAAGAACCATAACTGGAACCTGTTGTTTGTGCTCTCTCTGTCCCAGTATAATACAGAAAATAAGCTTCTAGGAGACCAAATTGCACCAGCAGTGATCACATGTCCAGCAATTACAAATGGGGGTGAGAACAAAGTATTCTGCTGACAAACTAATTGCTAATACAGCTCCTACATGCCAAAATAACCTCCATTGCATTAGGCTGTTTGCTACATGCATTTTTGTTACCTTGTGCATCTTGTATCTGGCTTATAGGCTCAGATTCCAGGCAGATTTACTTCAGATTATTTCAAATCCATGTCAATAAAAAACCATGGTGAAAATTAGAACAGGCACACTTATTTCCTTGAGTGGTGTTGGACTGAGATCCATGCAGAGTCACATACAAACTTTCTCATATGGAAACATGAATGGAGTGCAAAGTTGAAGGCCCTGCAGATTCAGATTGTTGTCCATGTGTGTTATACTCCCAGGAGATGGAAGAGAAGCCACAGCTGACCTCATAAGAGATCTCTGTTCTGTTGTGAGGAGCTAACTCTGACAGGAAGTAGACCAGTCCACAGGAAAAGCAACAAATCAAAAATTTAGGCCGTAGGACATCTCCTTGACTAGACAGCATTGCTGCCAGGGTGATAAACAGGATCTCTTATGGTCTGTGGGATGCTAGCAAAAAGTCCAGGGTCAGTGAGATAGAGCAGATTGTTTCCCTTAGACAGGCCTGTTATTGAAGAAAGCACAGCAGTCCAGCTTATTTTCCTAAATGATTAACTTTGCTGCCTTTTCTGCTCAGCACATCAGATAAAGAAGTTTATTCAGTTAGCTTATTTATTTACATTCCTTTGCCAGAGATCTCACCAAACAAAGCCTATTTGATGATTTATTCTTTGCTAAAGGGGAAGCTTATTTACAATAATCATCTTATCATAAACATCTTAAAAGGAGGGTTTGAAACTGGAATTCATAATAACAGAGAAATCTGACTTTTCCAGAGGGGTCATATTTGTTATCCATTTTGCACTGCAGAAGGAAAAGAAGCCAGCTGAGCCCAGATGAAGCTGGATGTGGCATAACTGCTTTGAAGTTTTGTTTGTTTTCACTGACTGACCCATGTCCTGTGGGGGGGAATCACCTTCACCTATTTGGAGCCGTTCCAAAATATAAGGGGGAAAAAGGATGTAAAGGGTTCAGATGCTGGGTCCTACAGAGGGCATTCTGCAGCAAAGAAGTTGCACATGAGGGGTCAGCTCTAGTACAAACAGCAGAGAGTCAAGAAGTGCAAAGATGATTTTGAGGGACACCTTTCCAGTGACCAGCACATCAGCCTGAGGAGGAGCTGAGAGCACATCACACTCTGCCCGTCATGGCAGCAGTCTCCAGCATTCTCAGGTAGAAGCATATCTGATTGCTCAGATGCCAGACTCTGGCTGCTCTCCTCTCCCTGATGTGATGTTAAAGGTGGACATAAAAGTGTCTCAAATCTGCCTTATGCCACCCCTCCTAACCCCACACAACTACAGTGTTTTGGCAGACACTCAGCCAAAGTCTCAAGGGGCAGAAGACAAACTTGCAGGGAGGAGATAGAGCAGATCAGGTCCATGTCCCTCATTTGGCACCAGCTCTGTGCTTTGCCCTTCTCTCACTGCTCACTTGCTCATGCAGAGCATTTCCTAAGGGTAATGGATGCTGAGAGAGAAAACAAATTTCAAAGAATTTAGTTTATATTTTGTTTTAAAATAAAGGGTGCCTGAAAGCTGTAAGCCAGTGCAGATCTCCCTCAGCAGGTTTGAAGAGAAGGTTTAAGCACACACTGGACTGCCCTGACTCCCATTTTTTTTTTTTATTTTGGGAACATGTCTGAACTCATTAGCTCTTGATAATACACTCATTATTTTAACTATTCATAGCAGAGCGTAGCATGAGAGATGAAACTCTTCCCTGAATTAATCTGGCTTTCAGCTACCCTCCATGATCCATGGGAGGACTGTACCTCTGCTCCCACTGTGATGTCAGGAATACAAGGGCAGAGTACCACACAAACAGCAATTTCAGCCCAGCTGCACTGAGCAGCATATGAACCTCAAAAACATGGCAGCAGTGAAAAACAAAAGGTTCCCAAAGCTGGTCACACAACAAATACCTCCCACAGAAACCAGGCTGGAGGCACCCAGGGGGAGGATGGGCTGGATTTGCATCTGTCTGTCTGCTCTGTAAAAGCTGGGTGGTTGTGTGCAACTTGAGAAGGGAATCTCAGAGAAATTTTGGACAGGATTTAGCCACATGAAGGGGAAAAGAAGTTCCCTCTGGCAGCACAAGCGAGGAGTGGCTCTTCAATTTCTCTCAGCCATTCACACAGAGAATAATTTCCTGAGGTGTTGAGTTTATTCCTCATCAGGTGTCTATTGCTATCAAAGAAGAAACTACACATCTTCAGGAATGTCATAACTGCTCAGGCATTTCTCAACAAAGCCCTGCTGGAGAAAAGCCATGCTGTTTGCAGAAATGAGGCTGAGACAAGATAAAAACATCAGTTCTGTGACTGAAGTGTCACAACACAAGACTTCACTAAAACAAGCAATGTTTACTCCTATGGTCAGATCCTTTATATTTTAGATGCACAGGGACACTAAGCCACTTTCCCCCAAAACATCACAAGCATTATCTTTAAAATACCATTGTTTTCAAAGGGATTAAGCACACAGAGACTTTCACTGTTTGAGGATGCACTTTGTTGAGCTGAAGTCTGTTTTCAGCTCTCATTCCCCTCACATCAGTGCAGCATTTGGCCACAGCTGCAGTGGAGGTTGATGGCTGGTACAGGGTGTTACTGCAGCAAAATCAGGTTGATGGGTTTGGTACAGGGTGTTACCCAGCCCTGACTGACAATGCACAGGGTTATTCAGGACAGGGAGAGCCTCAGGTCTCCTTGCAACCTCTCACCTCATATGAGCCCCACATCCCATCCCCAGCCATGAGTGTCCCTCTGAGCCCACTGTTAAATACACTATCAGGAGTTGGGTTAGAGAGCTGAAAACAGAGTTCCTGCAGGCTCAGCCAAGCGAGGACTGCATCTCCAGGCCTTTCATCCTCTGCCTGCTTGCCCTGGTGAGGGATGGGGCTGGCAGTGCCCCTGTGACTCACGGCAGGGCCGCTGCTGCCACGTGCTCATCCGGCCTGGCACAGGGACACGGCCAGGCTCTTGGATCCCCAGGGAGAGGGATGGTCTGCCCTCAGCTGCAGAAAGGCCTGGCCCCTCACCCCAGAGAGCAGCCCATGGCACAGCCCCTGCACTGAGTGTGTGCTGGGACACAGCAGGCCTGGCTGGTGTGGCGACCTCATCTCCTTCTCAAGCCACCTGCACCCCTCAACAATTTCCTTTCTCACCGTGTCTTTGGAAGATGAAGCATGTTGGACTTGGGAAGGATGGAGAGCCAGCTTCTTCCAAGTGCGAGATCCGTTACTGAACACTGGCTCTGAAGTGGGACCGAGGCTTCTCACCTGAGGGTTTGGCAGGGTGTCACCTCTGGAGCTCACACAGGAGGAATGCAGATTCCCAAAACACCTCCCAGAGACAAAATGCAAAGAGAGAATGAGGCTATGGCAATGGTCTAATTTTCCTTAGCTGAAGTTAGGTTTACACCTGCAGGTTTTAATGGGGATAATTTGTATGGTTTTAGCCAACGTGTTTTCTAGCTGTTGTGCTCAACTGTTCCCTCAGGCCTTGTATCTATGCCATACTGCAATTAGCCCAACCACATGGATAGGGTCACTCTTCATCATTTTGGACTGACTCTATCCAGAATCTATGTAAATGATGACATTTTCCTGTTAGCACATGTATCACAACTCTGAGCTGTAAAGACAAGTTTCACACCACCCCAAGAAATAAGTAAGAATACATGTGCATGCTTCTGGGGGAAAAAACATTCAAGAATGTTTTCCTATTTCCAGATGGAAGAGGATGAAAAAATAACCCAACTTGGAGAGTGCACAAGTACTAGAGGTTAATGACAAGCCCAGAGACTTGTCTCTGTCTTGTCCAGGATGGAGATGGATGCTGGTAGCCCATTGCCCTTTTTACAGCTAGTAGTATTTGCTATACATCTGTATTTGGGGAAAAGGACATGAAATAAACAGAGTCCCTTGTCCACATTCATGTACATCCTCAGGACATGATCTGGTGTACAAAGACAGTAACCAACTTGCTCTTGCAGGTTCAGAGTTAGGATACAAACACAAGATGGACTTGTTCCCTCCAGGTCTTAGGGCAGCTCTATCTGGCAGGCAGTGCAGCTCCTCACAAATATCTCACAAGTGCATGCATAACATGCCATCAGAGTTCAATAAAATAAATTGGAAGGAGACAAAGTAATTTTCAGAATACAATTCACAGGATGCACAGGATGATTTACAGAAGCTAGAGGCTTCAAGCTGACAGCAAAATAGCTCCTCACAAATTACTTATCATTCAGGTCAGTCAATTGAGAGAAATATAGGTTGGTCAAGAATTGCTAGCAAGGTGCAATTTGTATGCAGAAAGGCTGCTGCTCATTGCAACATCTCTCCTGTAAAATATAGACCGTGAATATGTATGTTCCCTAGAACAACAGAGTTGCTTGTTTCCCTATTTTATATAGATTTGCAAGCCAATATTTTGCTGACTGAAAAGGCAAAAAAATCTGAAGAATAAGTATTTCCCCTCCTTTGATTAACAAATCAATTACAACAAGAGTGCCCTTTTTCTGCTCAAGTTACCAAAAATAGTACAGGGCATAGCTTGCTCTTGATTTTTCTTTCTTAAAGGTTCTCCTAGAAATCACAGAAAACAAAAGTTTCAATAAATTGGTACAGCAAAAACTGTACCAATAAAAAAAAAAAATCTTCTGATGGACACCAGACACAAATTTACAACCTCTGTCATAGAAAACCATTCCTGAAGAATTAATCTAGTTTAAACTTGGAGCTGAGCTCCTCAGTCCTCTTTTTAATAATTATTGTCTTGGAGCACCATCATTGAAAGCCCACAGTAGCAGATACTGGATGTCAGGAAAGGTACTCTGGATTTCTGAGGAGCATTCAGGCCCAGAATGGTGTTACTAATCTGCACATCCACCATCCAGGACTGTGCCTGTACTCTGGAGCTGCATTTATCTCACTTCAGAGAGATTACCTAGATAATACAAACCAGATTAACAGCTTTAAGATTAACAGCTGGAATATAATCTCTTGGCATTATTTATAGTGCTCATGTCCTTTCAAATTTATAGACAACACTTCAGTCTGAAATGAAGAAAAACAAAGAAACAGCTGCAATCTTCACTGGTTAACTTTTATTCAGTATTTTCTGAAATAAGCAAGAATTTAAGACGCCCATATGCGATCAAATACAGCCACAAAAACCCCATACTGATCCTAAATAAGAAGCACTATGAGAAATACACAATATTTCATGAAACAATACTGTACATCAACAACCTTTAGGAAACAAACAACTCAAACCATATGCTTAGTTTACTCACAATATAAAAAACTTTAACCTTTAAAGAAAAATATAGATTCAGTCCAATTGTAGGATCCAATCCCATATCCAGTGAAGTCAATGGAAGTTCTCTCATTGATTTCAATGTTTAAAGGATCGTGCCCTTACTTTGCCTCAAGAGGCACTTTAATTATTATACAAGGCCTAGCCTGAATAACTATTACAAAAATGTCAAACATCAACTCAAGAGTATGTTTTAGCAATTTCAGGAAATAATGAAGGAATAGGTTATCTATCCATGCATGGAATAAGGCAAAAGCTAATTCATTCAGATTAGGAATAATAATTTTTACTAGTTTCTTTTTCACAACACAAACATTTTAGACTTTTTTAATTAATGGATATATTATATATCATATTATGCTTCACATTTTTCCTACCTCTACTGAGAAAGCTGGCACTGACATTTCATAAAGAACTCCTCATTAATTATTGTTTTCTTTTCTGTAACAACCACAAGAAACTCATCTGGGTTTAGTAATAGTGTCTACCAAGAAAAAAGCACACACTATCATAAGCTTATAGTTTATAGAGCTCAAGGTACATTAAAATGGAAATCATGAAGTTCACAAATTCTGTTTTAAAATATTTTTCCAAACTAAAAGCTGCAGAAAATTGGTTCTTAAATATTCTACAGAAAATTCTGAAGCATCTAATGGTTTAAATTACTTATGCTTTCTTCTTAAAAATATTTAAATTAGGTTAGTAGCCCATCCTTTTGAAAAATAATCCAAAAAAGATACACTAGATTACAAATCTTTTGTCTTAATCAGTGTAACCAAAGGTTTGTCATCTGGGCTGTAATCTTCATAAGCAATGGGGGTTGCATCATACATTGCAGGTCGGGATTTCTTGCCAAACCTGGAAATAAAAGAAAATTTTAGGTGACAAACAGAAATATGAATGAATTCAAAGCAACAATGCAGTGAGTTATGGCCTGTGATCAGAAACAAAGCCAGAGAGCTTAGATAAACTCTATATAACAAACGAAATCACAGGAAAATGAGGCAAAAAATGGTCAAGTATTTTTTCTTTTTGACCTGATGCAGAGAAAACAGTACAGAAAACACAGAACCAGAGATATTGATGTAGTCATCCACACTAGGGATTTTTATGCACTTATGTACTATATTAAGCCTGTATTAATTTACATGGTGCACACTGGAAAGTGAAATCCAGAAAATTCAGATTTTGAGGACAATATTTAGCTCAAATCAAAATTAACTTGATTTTCTTCCAAGACTTTTATGCAGGTTCATGATTTCTAATTTCATTCTTGCCTGTTTTCAGTGATTCAGAATTGCAGATAAAACTGAAATGGCTAAAATCATTATGGTGAAAATTTCATTTTTCTAAGTATTTCAGCTGTCCATAAGGCTACACTAGATTCATTCCCATGCATAAATGTCTGCCTTCTTCTATAGGTTGTTTTAATAAATACAGACAGGTCACATTTGCTTATTGCCATCATGATGGATAAACCTGATTTTCTACAAATGAGATAAAATTTCAAGAACTGAATGAAGCAATCAAGTCATGGCATCTTACTAAATCAGAGGCAGCATTGAATTCTGAATCACCTTTATTCACCATCACTCTCAAGGGTTTAAAGCAAGTAGAGCTTAGCAGAGATACAAATGATGGTGAACATGCTCCAGAGATTCTGACAGTAGAGAGCTCATGGCTTGTCGCACACAGTGGAGCAGGACAAAATCTGATTTCTCGTTTAGGTCAGGGTTGACATGAGCCCCTAATTAGAAAAGGCTGAGAAAAGAGCACAGCACATGTGCAAGTTGCTTATGGTCTGGTTGAGCCACCCAGCTGCTCAACCACATTGCTTTGATCAGGTGGCTCAGAAGTCAGTCACTGCCCAGAGCAGCAAACAGAGTTATCACCAACCTCAGAGGTTTATGTTAAAGACAGAAGTGTTAAATGGGAACTCTGTTCAATGGGTGTGCATCTGCTAGGAGTGCACAGCAGTGCTATGCTATCTAACTGATGACATAAAGGAACACACAAAGCAATTATCAATACAATCTGCAAGAGGCAATGATTCAAGGGCTAATCAATAGTGAAAAGATGCAGGTGCCTGCTACAGAGTGTGCTGGATCAAATAACTGCCTGCTTCAACAAAAGCACATACAAACAAGTGAATAAAGAGTTTTTCCAGGGCAACCAAACACAAGATTATTCATCTAAAAAAGAGTATACACTGTGTGCGGAAATCTTGATTCCTGGGAAACCCTGAGCGTGGAAAAAGACTGGAGACACCTGATGGATAATCATTTCAACATTAGTTTCAATGCCATACTGTGAACAATTATGTGCTTGGGTTGGTAAACAGTGTAGCAGCAGCACTGGGGAAGTCCTTCAGGCTCAACATTTAGCTTTGGCATGTCCATTCATGGATGATGATGGTGATGTTTCCAGTGTGTACATCAGATATGCTTACCAGTGTATAACAATAATACACATCACAAAGATAATCACACAGAAAAGTACATGAAATAACAATCAGAAAATATATTTTGCAATGAAGTATTGAACAAGAGAGACCTGTGTAGCTTCAGAGAATCTAAGGGTTCTGTGGCAATTCTGAGGACAGCACACATTCATTGTAGCAATTCTTGGCAAAGGCAGCTCAGAGTGTGTGTGTGTATGACAGACACTGCAAATCATCTTCACATTTGGAATGGTACTGCTTCTCCACTCCCTTAGAACAACAATTCAAGAGATAGCTAACTATAAAGAGTTATTAACCTCAACAACTCCACTCAAGTAGATTTTTGAGACACTGGACAGCTGAACCCTAAGGAAATGGTATCTTCCAACTTCTGTGGGACAGGCAGAAGTTCAGAGTTTACCCAGAAAAAGAATAAAGAAACCACATGTTGCTACTCTGCTCAAAAGCAGCAACTGGCAAAAGGAGTCCACAAATAAAATTTAAACAAGAGAAATAAAAGAGAGAGACCAGAAGCTAAAAAAAGGATAAAGCATACTGAGAGGTGGAAGGGATTCTTTTGGCTTCCACAGGAGGAGAATGAGAAGATTTATTTCCTCTGCATTATTCAGAGAAAAGGTCAGGTGTGCAAGTGGTATTGTGCCTTGCTTAGAATAACTGAGCTATAATCCTAGATTTCCCAGAAAATTAACCCTGGCAGAGAATGTATATTAAGGAACTGGCAGGTGATGTGGACACCAGAGTATATGTGCACATGATCACACTTCTACAAAAAGGCAGCTGACGGAGATCTATGCCACTAAATGGTAAGAAATGAGTGTGTGCTGATGCTCTTCTGATTCAGAAAGCTTAGGACACCACAGTCTGACACAGGCAACTCCACAGGAATGGGGAGAACATGCAGCAGAGAGAATTGTGACAAGAAAACTTAATCAGAGTCTGATGAACCAGACTCTTCGACTGACACAGAGACAGGACAGATCAGCACATGAAAATAAAAATTAAATAAACTACACTAAGTGGTGCATGAAGGCTACTGATATCTGGGCACACACAGAACTAACTGCAGCATAGTCTGTCACCAGATAATTCATGAACTCAGTGTGAAAACTTTTCTAAAGTAAACAATTCTGTTTTGATAACAGATCTTGGTTCCATTTCAATGACATCTTCTGGCTGCCATAGCCACTGGTGAACTATTTCATTACACTGTCCTCTTCCAGCTTTAAAATGTACAAATTTTAACATAAAAGGAATTTTTTTTACTATCTGCATAATGAATGCTGAGGACAACTGTGCTTCATCTGCTCAGAAAACTACCTAGCTCTGATCTGCTAATCCTAGGAACTTTCACTAGAAGTACACATCTAATAGTAATGATCCTTGAGCACATTGCTTTTGTCTTACAGTAAGTACCTTGATTAGTAAATATCAAACTATTAAAAAAAAAAGAAAAAAAAGCTGAGAAACATGGACAAGCAGTTTTAAAATAATCTACTGAATATGCAACAGGCATCCACACCCTTACACACCTGCTGATTTTGCCAGAAACCTTCCCTTTAAAGAAAATAATCTACTAACTTTTCCCTTGGCCTCCATTTTCCAAAATTACTAGCAAGTTTTGGTATCTAACTGTAAAAGGGAATTATTTTCACAAAATGCTGAACCTTCTGTTATTTGAAAGTAGATTTCTTAGATTCAGCAATTCTGAAAAATCAGACCTTTTTATATGTAGGTTTAAGAATTTATGCAAAAATAACTATTAAAGTTTTGCTCCTTCTCCTGGATTCAAATGACCAAAGCAGAGGTTTATATCTTTCTGAACCCAAAATATACACAAAAAATCTCCACAATAAACCTCCATGAATTACCTGACTTGATAGCTCTATTTTGGATTTTTAAATAGCATCACATTCTTGGAGGCACTGAAAATTATTTGGAATGAAAACATTTCTTTTCACTTGCATTAAGTAGAAATACCTTTTCCAAGATAGGGAAACCCTTGATGGACAATAATGTAATTTCTAACTAACATAATATAGATTTGAAAAATCATCATTAATCTATCCCAGTCTAAGAATTTTTTGAAGTTGGAATACTTTGAAGAGCTACTACCCAAAGCTGTGATGTGATTAACTGAGCCTGGGGGAAAGCTTCACCCATTTCAGATAATTTTGATGACTTCAGCAGTGATACAATTTAATCTATTTCATCTTCACTGAAACAGAACTGGAGGATTCAGAAAATTAATTACCAGCAATCACCAACCAATATGTACATATTTCTCCATGTCAGTGCACAGGAACATGTCTCCTTCAGTTGTTTTAAGAGCATTTTAATGGTAACACACATGAATACTCTGTTGGAATTTGAAGTGATCTCAACAAATTGGAGAAATGGGAAAAAGAAACATCAAAAAATGAAAGTTCTACCCTATTAAGAGAGATGTCAAACACAAGAGAGAAGAAACCATATTGGCTAGGAAGCAAAATGACACAGAGGATCTTGGGATGCAGAAAAGGTCTAACAGGTCACAAAAGTATGTCATTTGTCACTAGAAAGGAAAAAAAAAAAGGAAAAAAAACACAAGCTAGTTTTTTTTCAGATGTATGGACAGGAATGGCATAAACAAGATGCAGGAGGTGATTACTCAGTTTATTTGGTGTACATAAATCTTCAGACAGAGGAGTACTTCCAGTTTTAGGGACCCCTCCCCCTTCAAAAAAAAAAAAAAAAAAAAAAAAAGAGAGAAAAAAAAAAGAGAGAAAGACAACAAGGAGTGTGTCCCAGGAAGGCAATAAAGAAGCTGACATGATGACATGACCTGGGAGGAGATACTGAAAGAATGGGTTAGTTAAACCTAGGAAAGAAAAAAGTTGGGTTGGTTTTTTTTGTTTTTATCATAAAAGAGAAGGGGAGGAGGGCTCAGCACCTGATATACAAGTGTTATGAACATGGCAGCCTGAAGAGCAGTAAGAAAGAAGCAGCCAGGTTAATAGCAAAGAAAATCCAGGTTAGATTTTAGGAAAGCCCTTTCTAAATCTACTCAACTCCTTTGGACGTTTTTAAACACAATTGTTGAGAGGGAGTGTCCTAGGGAAACTTTAGGATGTTTGTATCCCCAGTCATCTGCTCTGTTTATGCTGGATATTAAGTTCTGCACCTTTAGGACCGGTTCCAGAGCA
>VZUI01053755.1:0-27689 GCA_013401135.1 Cettia cetti
GTGTTGGAAGCCTTTCCCATGGACTGAAATCAAAGCCAGTGTCTTCCTGGGCTCTGTGCCAGGGTCTCCAACCCCCCCTGTACAGATATCAAACCCTCTTGCTCAGGTCCCAGACATCTCTGCTGAGATCCCTGAGCTCCTTTCCAAGCTCTTGGATCACCCAGGGCAGCCAGAGGGATGTCCTGGGTTCCGACAGTTGGCACTCCAGGACAGCAAGAAAAGCTGTTCCATGTGAAATTCTTGTAATTATGTCTTGTATAGCTGTGCCAGTTAAGGGCTGGAAAGTATGTCCCAGAGTTCAACATTGGAAACAATGTTGTTTGACAGTAAAAGTAGATAATGTTTTGCCACTCCAAGGCTCCATCAACTTTGGGATATCTTTTCTAGCACAATGCTATTTGCAAAGATTTGCAAATAGAATTGTGGTCTTGGGGCATTGTAGACAAATAGCTTCTAACAATCCAGTATCTACCAGAATATTTTGTAGTAAAATTTATTTCTTTTCTTCAGCTCTCTTTACTTTTGGCTCCATTTGCCTCTTTGTGGGATAAGAGAATAGTCTTAAAAGGAGTATGGAGTGGTATTACACTTCTATCCAGTTCCCCAAACATATTGCACTTCAATTTTTCTAGATGCTGTTGTTGAGGAGTCAATATCCATGAGGAAATGCCTGAAGTGAGCCCAAGAATGAGTGAAACTTGCTTAGGTGTTATGAGAACTGCAAGAAGCATCTTATTAAAATACTAGGAGTGAGCCTGTCATCCTGAGAAAAGCTTTAGGTGCCTGAAGGAGAATTTTGAGTGTCTGGAGGAGAAGTGGCAATTGTGTGCCCTCACACCAAATCCAGAGCTGGTGGGAGATCTGAGGTCCCAGCTGAGTGTGGTCCTTTCCCAAGGTCATGGTTGCTTTTGAGCCCATACTCTGAGGGACAGAAAGCTTTTCCATCCTCTTTATTTTTCTCAATGGCAAGGCATAGCAGAATGCTACAAAGAGATAATAAGCCAAGCAAAAAATGTTTATTGTAGGAAGATTCTAGAATTTTTGTCCTGTTGGTTTGATGTGAGATGAAATTTTGAGGAGCAACCTAGGATCTCTCTCTTTTCAGCACCTAATGATAAGATACAATACAAATAAAACCTCTGAAACAGTCTTGAATGTACATCCTAGCCTCTAGCTGTGTCTGTACTCCCTGCTTGTTTAGGGATTTGTCTTTGCACATGGGGAAATTGAGTTGGCAGCTGCAGATGGAGGGAGTACTGTGTCAGTGAATAGATGTATGGCTTTCCATTAGCGTGACTGATGGTTCAAGTAGCCATCGATACCAGGAACAAAATCAGCCCTGAAAAATTGATCTTGGACTTTGCCAGTAGTATCAATAACTGGAAATCCTAAGGCAATTTTTTTTAACAGTTCAACAATTGAAGCAATTGTTTGTGAATCATTTACTCAATGCAGACACAGCTCAGTGTGATGGATTCCAGCAGTTTCTATACCAGGCACTTCAGATTTCTCACTGTCATTTAGTGTCTGATCCACCCAGTCAGGAGGGCTTGATGCATGTGGCCATTGCCTTTCCGCTTGTAAAATGGATGTGATCATAATCTGCTGGTTGTAGTTATCTGTCTGCCTTACTTGAGCTATTGTGGAGGTCAGTTCCTCTCCATGCTGTGCACCACAGCTGAGTGGGAAAAAAACAGAGCTGTCAATGATGTGCTCCCACTTGGGTAACCTTGAGAGAGACTTTGTCTATGATCACTCCCAGCCCTCAAAAATTTGGATATAATGATGACATCATGATGGGAGTTTGGAACCCCTCTCTGTCAGCCTGACCGGCCCAGCCATGCCTGCACCATGGCCTCTCCTGAGTGCTGTACCAGTCCTGGTGCTGGTCCTCCACTGCCAGAGCCTAGGTCCTTCCTTGTCCTCTATGCACCATTTATCCCTTTCCAAGGGCAGGAGCTGTGTGCAGGCAACACTGAGTGAGTCAGCAGCAGAGTATGGACAAGAGTTGTACAGGATAGGTACTGGCTGGGGCACAGTTTCTCCAGTGCCACTGCTGCCTGAGCTCCAGGTCTCTTTAGTTGCCCCAATACCATCCTCTGAGGATGGGGAGAACAGCAGGAACAAGGGCAGCTGTGCCCCAAAACCATTCCAGTGCCCAGGTTTTGAAAGATCTATTGTCAGAAAGATGCTCAGTAGTAACACTCTCTTGTGTGGTCTGTGATGACATGAAATTAGTGTTCTAAGCTGCTCTCATCTGTGGCTCCCTGCAAGGCACATGGGCACCAGACTCCTCCCTCAGGCCACTAAAATCCAGCTTTTTTTGGTAAAATCTCTTCTATGTACTGAAAATTATCATGTCGTGTGATAGTGTATGCTCAGAATATCAAGGTGCTTCCCCTGTCTCTTTTCTGATAAAAGGAGGTCGTTTCATTTGAAAAGGTAGTGTAAGACAAAAGTTTTGCAAGACAAAATCAGATTTAACTTCTGTGGTGAAGATTTGGTAGATGTCATAAAATAGTTACTGGTTTTAGTAAAATGAACATGAGAAGAAAAACAATTCAGTGTGACTGGCATTATATACTGTCCTAATAAGTCATTCTGATGGACAAATTAAATCACAGAATTAAATTTTGCATACACATTAGTCTTACTGTCTGCTCAAGTAATTGCTGTTTAAAAAAATAGAAAATTTATTTAAAGAACTAATTTTATAAGATTTAGAACCCATGTTTGCCCCAGAGCTGAGGCTGCAGCATTTTATTTCTGATGTTCTGAATTTAGTGCTATGGGAATAGAGTGGCAGAGAATTTCATTAGTTATGAGAGACGTATTACAGAGCAGAGCCCTACTGCGTCATTGCTGGTAGAGGCACTGAAGCTGTGGCACCTCTAATGCTGATGAGGTGGTAAGGGTCCTAACTGAGGGTACTGCATGGTTACATTGTATTTCCGTGGTGTGAAGCTTCATGGTGTAAAGCTGGGAGGAACATAACATTCAAAAGATTTTGCTGAGGTGTCTAAAGCTGTGGTGTGTGTAGAAAATTACATGCCCTTCATCACTGGTATTACTAGGAAATGAGTGAACCCCTATGGAGTAGCATAAAGGGTATAGCAGCAAAGTGGTGATTCAGGTTGCTGACTTGCTACATGGTAGAGATGTAGGTGTGAAGTAGTGACAGTCACAGGATCCTTAATGAAGTGCAGAGAAGTCTTAATAAAAGCTGTTGTATCACCAGCTGCCATGTGTGTTCTCACGTGCTCACTTGTACTCTATTACAGTCTTCTGTTATGAACTATTTAGCTCTGTGGCACCTGCTCACTATTGGTGCCTTATTAGCAGTTATTAGTCTGCATTGCAATTACTTACTTGAATGTGCTGTTGTGCAGCAAGTTCTCTCAAAATACTTGCAAATAGGATGTTTTTTCCTACAAAAACTGGTATCAGTGAAGCAGGAGGAATCAAGAACGGAATTGTAGAATAGTTTTAGTTGGAAGGGACCTTTAAAGGTCATCTAGTCCAGCCCTCTCTGCAATGAGCAGGACATCTTTAAGTAGATAACTTGGTCAGAGCTCTGTCCAGCCTGGCCTTGAATACTGCCAGGTACGGGGCATCTACCACCACCCGCCTTGTAAAAAATTTCTTTTTTTATATCTTATGTAAATTTACTCTCCTTCAGTTTAAAACCATCACCCTCTGTCCTATTGCAAAAGGCCCTTCTTTCTTATAGCCCTCCTCTAAGTATTGAAAGGCCACAGAAAGGTCTTCTAGAACCTTTCTCTTCTCTAGGCTGAACAACCTCAGGTGTCTCAGCCTGTCTTCATAGCAGAGATACTTCAGCCTTCTGATCAACTCCGTTGCCCTCTGGACTCACTCCAACAAGTCCATGTCTTTTCTGCACTGAGAGTAGAGGAACTTTGATGTGAGAAGGGTGTAGGAGTAATGAAGTACAAACAACCTCTGAGCTTATTTTTAACATGGAGTTGAACAGTCTGTCCTACACACCTGATGGAACTTAAAAGTGCTTTGATTGTTCTCACCTTGCATCAAGGAAAAAAACCTCCACAGCATAGATAAAACTATGTAGTATTTGATGCTGGTAGCTTGTAAAATAATTTGCCTGCTACTACTGCTTTTTAACAAAGAACTACTTCAATGTTATGAAGTTAAATGTGTTTAAAAATTGAATGTTTATTGAGATTTGATATGTTATAGTAAACCAAATTTAACACAGTGACTGCTGTGGAAATTTTGGATTTAAGAGTTGTGATAAGCTTTGGCAGTGAACATTTAAGAGGAAGGAGAAATTACAAAGACATTCTTTTCTGTGGATCTCTTGCCAGTTGACTTACAGAAGCATGTTGAGTTGAAGGGAATTGTTTTATGCTTCCTTTCAAAGTGGTTGGGAAGACCCAAGTAATGTGAACAGACCTGTGATCTGTTATGTGGTGGAAATGTGGGTAGGAAACAGCATTGAGCAGTTCTGGTTGATGTTTCAAAAAAATGCCTTAGCTGCAGTGCTTATCATGGGATTTTGACTGTTCTAAGCCTTGATGTTTTTATTTATCATAAGAAAACAGAATCTCACAATAGTAAATTCTTACTTGAGTAGCATTGAAAATATGTCCTTAGATATTCTGGCTCTTTCAGATAATTTCTGCATTGAAATTTCATTGCAGATGAATTACTTCAGAAAGAACAAAACTACTCTGATGATATTTTGGCCAATATGATCAGTGAACCCAGAATCAGCTATGGAAATGATGCTCTTATGCCTTCATTGACGGAAACAAAGACTACTGTTGAACTTCTTCCAGTGGATGGAGACTTCAGCCTAGATGACCTTCAGCCATGGCATCCCTTTGGAGTTGATTCTGTTCCAGCCAATACTGAAAACGAAGGTAAGTACAATAGGGGGAGAAACCACAGAGCTTTCTGAGCTCTGCTTTGTGTTTTTTCTTCTCATTGTTCACTAAAAATTAATATTTTTCTTATAAGTAAGTGGGATAGAGGTTCTGAAATGTACATTTGGAATTGGTCTGCTGTGTCAGTTGTGTCTTTGATGGAATAGAAAGTCTTGACTAAAATCTAATTTAGACAAACAATAAATTTCAGAGTTGAGCTTATTTGCCTTCAGAAACAAACAATAATAAATTCTAGGAGATCATGAGTAACAGTCTTTTAAGATACATGATAATGACTGAAAAGAGATAAGTGGTTAGATTTGTGCCATGATAAAATGAGTGTTTTATTTATGGTAGAGCTTTTTATTTTCTGGTATGAAAATGATTACAGTTCCAACATAATCTTAGCAGACAGATAATGTTAATTTCACTGCATGTACTGGTTGTCTGGAATGTACTGCAGAAATGTTCCTACATGCAGACCAATACAACTTGGCTAGTGAAAAAGTTTCCCTGAGGAGTATTATATGTTGTTCATGGACTACGTCATTGAAGTGACTGCATGCTACTTGAATAATCCATGTAGAATATTGAATTGGTAGTTCACTGAGGTGCTGGAGCCAATAAATCGGAAATCTGAGGGACTTCAGTCATGTCATTCAAGTTCTTCCTCTTGCCTTTGTTTCCTTTTTTTCAACTACATTGTTACTAGTGTTAATCACATCAGTGAAAGCTGGAACTGCAGAAGTCTTCTCAGGCAAATCTGTGATTTGTAGCTGAACTGCACATTAACATCCTCCTCAAGTCTTTTGAAACCACTGGCTTAGGCTTTACCTGCTCTTAGAATGAGTTCTGAGATCATTCTTATGCAGTTAATCTCATTTCAGCATAGTATATGAGTGACTATGAGCAACTGGGTGTGTGACATGGACCTGGATTTGCCAGATCTGGTGTTGTTGCCAGGTGAAATCAGTGGAATCAGAAATAGATTTGCAATCAAAGTTTGCCCCAAGGAGTCAGAGAAGCCTAGGATCAAGCAAAGGAAAAGACCTGCACAAAGATCAGTGAGGCAGATATTTAGCAGGTCTGAGGGGAAGAGGAGAGGCTGGTCAGGAGTAGGGCTATAATCAGAGGTCCTGCACTGCAAGTTAAGGACAAGTAAAAGAGCAGAGTCAGAGCAAACTCAACAGACCAGCCAGCAAGAGGAACCATAAGGCAGAAGATGGTGACAAGGACTCCAGTGGTGTCTGAAGGGCACTTGCAGCTAACTGGCATTGAGAGCAGCTGGCTGGAGCACATCAGGCACTGGCAAAGGGTACAGATCACTCACAGGCTGACAGGCTGAACCTCATTTTCCTGGAGAGGGAGATGCAGCTTGCTCTAAACGTAGCGCACATATCAAGGCTGTCTGCCAGTAGCAGGTCACAGTCTGGCTCATGTCTGTCCTGTGGGAATTTTCAACTGCAGCTCTTGCTGCAGGTTTTTTTTCCCCATAGGTGAGGCATCCAGGGCATCAGTTTCTATACCTGTTGCCTGCTTTCATAGAACCATGGTGGAGATGATTTTTGATGTCTGTCTTCTTAGCTTTCAAAATATATTGATTTCAGTCATCAAGTTTAGCAATTATTAGGTAGACAGGTCCCCCAAGACATACCCACAGTTTATTCACACAAGAGTTTTTTCCTTCAGAAACCTTTCTAAGCTGAGAATCTAATAATGAAAGGTACTTCAAAGTGACACTGAATTCCCACAGGCAACTATACTGAGCATGGTTCTCCTTTTCAAATGTATGGCAGCAGATAAGAAACAAAAGCTCTCCTGCCTGGAATACCACGTTTAATTATTAGGCCTCTGTGTTTTAAGGCAGTATGTGGTTTGCTGCAGCACTTATTCTTTCATACCTTCAAGTTGTTGAGGTTTAGTTTTGGTTTTTTATACCAGGATTGTATTGTATTTGTCATGAACTTATTGCAGCAGTCAGTTCAGTTACGTCAACCATTATAGTTGTTCAAGTATCCAAGTTAGAAGTGGAAATCATTTGGTGCCTTTAATGTCTTCAAGTCCTTCTTGTTTCCCCTTATACTTCTCTGTCCTCTACCCAAACCACAACGTTCTTAATGTGATTATGCCAAGAATACTTTCTTTCTTTAGAGACCATTTCTACATCTTTGTCCAGAGCATCGAAGGGAAATTTCACAGCTTTATTTTTTTCCTTTGTGTTTGTCTCCCACCTTGTTGTTCCAGAATCCCAGGACCAATTGTGCCATTTGTCTTCACTTCCTATGCCTGTTATCTTTTTTTGGTAGTGGCCTTACTTTAGACTTTGTCTACCTTGCTTCCAAAAATATGCTTCTGTCTTCTTATAATATGGCTTGGAAGTAGCAAGAAATTGATAACAATTGACCTAATTTCTACTTCCTCTTTTTTTTCCCCTCTAATGAACTGATAGTTAAAATACCATAGCCCTCCCCGCTAAAACTTGTTAGTAGTTCTCATGCCTCTTTCCTTCCATGGCCATATCTAATCTCAGGTTTCACCCAGAGATAGTAATAATGTATTGGATTGGTAAGCTGTCATGTAATGATATGGTTTCATAACTCCATTTGAAATTTTCCCAATGTAAACTGCACGTTTTAAAGAGCAGGTTTTATGCAAATAGTTTATTTTCTTAGATTTGCTTTTATGGATAAGTAAGTAAAAAATAGTCTAAAAACAAATAGACTTGAAAGTCTAGCACAACTCAGTATTTTCTGCAAGTGTACACTCACTTGTTTTCCCCTGAGGTAGTTTCTCTGGAAATGTTAACAGAAGTTAATCTGAAACAGCAGGTAATATACTGTATGGATGTCCAACATGCTGTGACACAAATTAGGTTAACAAAGAAAACACTTTCTGAGAACCTTACAGAGGCACCATGAAAAATGTCAGGAAACTGTATTTCAGCAATGCAAAATGCATCTTCAGAGGTGACCCCCAACAAACCCCAACAGCTGTGAAGCTGTAACACTGCCAAGCCCTCTGGGCCTTTTGCCAATGGCTGACTGGGTTTGGTGGTTTACCCTTTGTGTTTTAGGTTACAGGGAGCCTTAATGTCTATATCTAGTATTTATCTAAAGTGAGATTCCTGTAAATGTACTGTGTTATCCTTATGACTGGTTCAGTTCCTCCTGTCAGCATTATTCTTGATAGGTGAGCATCATATAACACTCCTCACCTGCTGGTTTGCACCAGTTTTTTATGTATTTTTCTTTTATTTTTGAAAAGAGAAGTAAACACATTCTTTTTTGCTCTTCTGAGATGTATTAATATTAGATAAAGGTGGGAATATGTGGCCTCTATGAACCCTGAGTAGTCAGTGTAAATAAATATGTACCAGTTTAGTTTGAGTCTGTTTGGACAATGCATTTTTCAATCTTATTTCTGTGCACATGGAAGTATATTAAAGAGAAATATAATTCTGGAACATCAAAATGAATGCACTTTTTCTAATAATGCACAGTACATAAATGAATTTTGATTATTGATAAATGCTGCAGTAGGTTTCAATTTCTCCTCACTTCATTAGCTGTTGTGATGATGTGGTCCAGTGAGGTGTAGCGGGTTGAGCACTGTCAAAACACCAGTGCACTCGCAAAAATCAACTACTCATCTTCCTCTGCTATAATTGAGCAGGGGAGGAGAAAAAAATCAGGTAAAATAAAGCTCATGGGGTTGAGATAAAGATTAGGAGAAATACTTTAGGGCAAGACAGGCTAAAAACTTTAAAAGGTATAAAGAAAATTTTGTAAAAGAAGAGTGATAAGAACTAAAATAAACGTTTAGAACAGCTTCCTCCCCCCAGCCCCTCTTTCCTTCCCACCAACGACACAAAGACACAAAACTTGGAATTCTCAGTCAGTTTTCTAAAAAGAACCTTTC
Organism: Cettia cetti; assembly: GCA_013401135.1. Lineage (NCBI taxonomy): Eukaryota > Metazoa > Chordata > Aves > Passeriformes > Sylviidae > Cettia > Cettia cetti. Next base: position 8,823 of record VZUI01053755.1, read on the forward strand.
TTCAGTTCACTGACAGAGAGGAGTCTCCCCTGCTATGCCGTGAAGTCTTTCCCATGGGAAGCATCTCCCTGTGAACTCTTCCAGCATGGTTCTGATTTTCACAGCTAACAGTCTCCCTGGAAAAATTCTGTTTACATCATGAAATCCCTCCTGAGTCTTGCAGTCTTCCCTGCAACTGCTTTTGTGGGCCATTTCAGCTTATAGGGTACAGTTTTTAAGGATGAGCTGTTGTAGTATAAGAGCAAAGCGTCCCCTTCTTCTGTCTCTGAAAGCAAAAGTTCTCTCTGTCTCTATTCAAGTCAGATTACAGCTCTTCAACATCTAAATTCTCCAGTTCTCATGGGCTGTGGGTGAACGCTACATCCCCCATACACTTCATGAATTACAGGGAAATTGTATTATAGTCTTCATCATGGCTTGCAAAAGATTTTCAGCTGTGACGCTCGGAGCATCTCCTCCTCAACTTCCCCCCTCTGAACCGACCTGGTATCGCCATGTTGTTCTTCTCACATGTCCCCTCTTTCCCTTTTCTCTGACTCAGGAGAAGATGGGTGTCTGTAGGTTCATCTATTCTCAAGTGGAGTTCTGCAGTGGAGAAAAATAGATCTTATCAAGGCTCCACAAATAGGGGGAAACACTCATTGTGCTTTTCTCTCTGTTGGTCAGGTGATCTCCCTGGCACTGCACAAGCCATGCCGGCTGTCAGCTCTACTCTGTGGCTTTCTTCATGCAGGACAGCAAAAAAAGAAAAGCTTCTGTCGTTTTTGTCCCTTTGTTTGTAGTGTGGCAGGTTAGAAGCAGACAGGCACACAAAGTCTATTGCTGGCCAGGCCAAGATGGCAGCGGCCACATGGCTTGATGGTGCCAGGATGGTCCCCCCCAGTGAAATGTTGGTAGCTGGACTGTGCCAGGGCCTGATGGGATCTTGGCAGCCATGCAAGGGCGGCCCCCCCACCAGCCACCTCTTCAAAAGCAGGAAAAAGAACTCCCGGCAGTTTTTTGTTCTGAAATATGTTATCATAGATATGTTCCCAGCTTGGCTTAGCAGTGTGTCAGTTCTCAGAGCCAGCCAGCTATTGGTTTTGCCAAGCACAGAGAAAGCTGTTAACAGCTTCCTGCAGAGAACAACTTCAGTGCTGATGTTTTTCCTCCTCACTAAAATCAATTTAATGCAGAACCAGCATATGAGGGCAAACATTAAGAAAATCCACAGACCAGATTTTCAGAGTTAGCTGCTGTTTGTGCATATATCCCTACTGGGGCAGAGCAAGAAGGTTTTAAAATCCAAATGAAAATCAAAAGGTGGTAGCTCAGGGCTCTCCAGAAACCAGCCTTTCTTTGTATCATATTGCCTGGCATCACAATCTGCTTTGGAAGACTCTTGGCTCTTATCATGTGCTTCCAGTTTTTGCCCTGAAGCTGGTTTGTGACCTTGACAAGGTTTTTTCATGTCTGTGTCAGTTATGAAATGTGCTAGTGGCCCAGCCTTTCCCCACTGTAAAGGGCTTCCAAAATTATAGATGACGAGAATTATTCATTACTAATACTTTCACCTAACCACAAATATTGCATTACTCTGAGGTCAGGTCCCTGCTACTGTACAACAGAAACTTCTTTCACCCTTTTCCCCTTCACCCACCTACTCCCATTTCTGTTGCTATGCACAGGCTTCTCAGTTCTCTGTAACTTTTGTCATGCAGGATTACAGAGAGGAGGAAAAAAAAAAAGCCCTCAGCCTTAGGGAGGATGTGAAGGCCAGGGTAACAGAGGAGGGGTCTGCAAGAGCAGTTTGGGTAATTTTTGCTCATGGTTGTTTCTTCACTTGGGTCCTTGCCACTGAAAATTACTGCTGACCCACCTGACGGTTGGTGCTGACAATATTGAAAAATCTAGCAGAAGACATAAATAAGAAAATACTCAAAACTGTGGATTTTAGTTAAGGATCAAAATTGCTTTTTATATAGAGCTATGTAAGGAAAACAATTACATGGTATGCTAGTGCCACTCTGAACTGCTGTGAAGGAAAGTGCTTCTGCAGCATGAGACTAGCAAGCTCTGTGAAAGTCTGCCTTTCTGGAGACACAAGTGAGTCAGATGTGCTGATGTGCTTTTAATCTGCAGCTACTTTAAAGCTGAGTTATTGGGTTTTATTCAGAGGCAGAAGCGCATGCAGTCATCTCCTGTATGCAAAGGACATAGGAGGCACTTAGGCTCTCACAAGCATGGCACGTTGTTTGTCGAACCCACAGGAACACTAAGCCACTGACATAGAATTCCTGATAAGGTGGGCAGTTCCATTGCTCAAATCAACAGTATCATCAGGTTTGTGTGACTTTCTGATGAGCAGTTCCTCTTGATTGAAAACTGTGGGTCTGTCAGATTTCCAGTGTTACTGCATCTCACTTACTGCTGATAGACTTATACCCGAATCCAGAAATTCAAATGAATAAGAATATATGTTAAAAATTCCAAATTCTAAGGAACAGTGTAACACTTCATTTCTGAATTTAAGGTCTTTGACACTGTCAAAGATTGGGTAGATAAGAAAGGGAACACAATTGGACCAGAAGAGAGAAACAACCAAAAAAGAGGGGTAAAAATCTGAATCTTTTAATAAACATTTTCAGTATGTTTGAACTTACTGAGGCTGTTGGCAGTAACTCAAATAGCTCTATATCTTGCAAATCCTGTTTTTCTGTTAGTGCCAGTGAGCTCCATCAACTTAGGTTTCAGCTGATAAAACCTTAGTAGGGTAACAAAAGAGTCTTGTAAAGTTTATGACACACATTTGGATAGAACTTTGTTTCTTTGTTTCCCTTTGAAACACTAGAATGTGCTGTTCACAAATCAGAACATATAGGAATATTGATTGTATTTTCAAAATGCATTTTACTTTCTTTAAATGTTATAGCTGCTGCTGTAAAGAATCCTTGTTGAAAGGAAAAAGGTGGGATTCAGGAGGCTTTGAAGTCAATATTGATAAAGAGCAGCTGCAGGAATTCATCAAGTCCGTTCTGGCTCCCAGTTCTGATCAGCTCTGATCAGTTCTGATCAGACAATCAGGAAAAGTTTGCATGTAATGAATATGGTTTTGTTCTACTGATAGAAATTCTTTAGTCTTAATGGTTTCTGACTTGAAACAGTAACCAGAATATGATGTAAAAATGATGTCTCAACTCTGAAGTTTTCCTTGTGAAGTCTTACCCATTCCTTCCATCTACTTTCAGGATTAACTGAAGGCAGATATTTTCTAGTTGTTGCTTTGGTAACTGTTTATGCAGTATGTCTCTACTGCACTGTCCCAACAGAAGAGCCCTTGACTTTGTAATTCTGGGGAATTTTGTTTATTTTTTTGCTCTTTTGTTTCTTTTCTGCACATGCCTAGTTGAACCCGTTGATGCCCGCCCAGCTGCAGACAGAGGACTCACCACACGACCAGGTATATGACTTGCATGGCTTTTACCTAACTTGTATTTTTCCAGCATGCATGTGGTCTACTGGAGCCGAAGTTATTTACCTGTGCTTAGATGTATCCCTCTCACAAAATTTAATGCTATTCCGCAAACGATGGAAGCATCATATCCTCACAAATATTTTCCATATGAGTGCTGTCCATATTGAGGGCATTTGTCATGTATGCTTGCAGCGGGAGTGGGTCCCATACCCAGAACTGGTTGTATCAAAGGTCTCATCCCTTCTAGAAATAACACTTCGGCAAGTGCAGGAGATGGTAAACTTGGTACCCCTTTGTACAGACACTACTTCTAATTTGGGAATGTATAATAGAAATGTCAAATCCTTTATGTAGAGTGAACAGGGCTAATAAAGAATTAATACATACAGCTTCAGAACTGCAGGGGGCCTTGATATTTTTTGCTGTGGTACTTGTCTTACTTACCTTCAAATACCTAAAAATCAGTATTATCCCTCTGGATTCCCTGAGGATGCCTGAGGACATAGCTATTCATTCCATTCCAGGACAGAACAGGGTGATTGTTTCTCCTCTGTAGGTACTTCTGTCTTTGTATTGGTTTCAGAACAATAGCAGAACACTAGGTTAAGTCAGGCTGCAAATGTTTGGAAAAGTTAAAATGGGACAATTCCATTTTCCAAAAGGAAAAATTATTTTAGCTTTTCATACTGACTTTTTTTTGCTTTTGGGGTTGTTTTTCCCTGTTTTTTGTTCAGAATTATCTAAATATGTTAAACCCATTGAGAGGAAATAGCTTTTTATTTCAGAAGAGGCCGCTCTCTGACTCTTCAATGTAGTGAGAATATATTTTAGGGTCAGGATTATTTCTGTGTCACATCATTATTGTGTTTTCTTCCTTCAGATCAGATTAAACTGATTGATCTGTATCCTTTTTCCCTTCATCTTGTCTTCCAAACATCCATTAGATAGCATCATGGACAGTACCTTCCTAGTGTTTATAAATCTTAACTCACCCATGTTTAGCAATTACAGAAATTGCTACAGTGGGAGGTTAAATAAGCTCATTTGTTGCATCAATTGGGATATGTGTCAGAACTGGCCAGGTAGTGTGCTCCTAGAACTGTTTTAGGAGTCTGACATCTTAACTTGTGTTTAGAGTCTTAATTCAGTCCATGAAGACAGCCTGGAAATTGGTACAGAGCTACAATGCCAAAAATCTTGGGATCAGGTAAAAATCCCTCCAGTACTGCATTATCTCCCTTCTTCCCTGGAAGCAGTAGAAGTATCACAGATGAAACATGCATATGGTTAATCCAAATTTCACAATATTAATTCAGTCTCGCAATTTTCTTATAATATTATAATCTATTATTATTTATAATTTTAATAATTTAATAAGTCCTCTTGAAAATTTTCCTGTTATGAGACCCATATTTATTACTGCAGGTTATTGCTTCCTTGCTTCTGTTACTTCACACATAGACACGTGTCTCAGAAAAACTTAGTGTCCCTTTTCTAGAGAAAGGATTTTCTCTCACTGCCACTCTCTAGTTTCAGAGTGAAATTATGTTTTAGTCAACTGTGTTAGAGCACTTTGTTGGTTGTGGTGATACAAGTAATACCAAAGTCTGTAGACCAAGTGACAATAAGTCATGAGTCATCTTGGTGAATGTGTGGGATAGACTACTAAGGATAGGTAAAAAAATATTTCAGCACCTGACCATTATGGATTTGGCAGATGGCAGATGCTGTAACTTTTCCACTGTGAAAATCACATGGAATAGTTCCTCAATATTCTGCTAAAGTACAAAAAAAGTGCTTAACTTCCCTACGTCTTTAATCACCATTTACAGATTTAGAAAAGTTTTTCTTACTGATACAGATTCTGTCTATAAATGTCCATGTGGTTTTTCATCATTCTTGAAAAGCAATTTATGTTTGACAAAATTTCAGTTGAACAGAGAAATTGTTCCAATCTGAATATCTTCACGAACTAGGAATAGAAGAAAGCAAATGGATGCTTATATAAACTGTGAAGTACAGAAGGGATTCTGATAGTTTCAAAATGTGTGCTTTAAAACTGTGTAACTTTACTTGCTCATTAAAAATAAAATTTCTATATTAGGCGTTCAAAAAAGGAAAATAGTTTTTGTGCAGTAACTGTCCTTTTGGATAGTCTGTTTTTACAGTTTGGGGCTATTATTGAAGAAAAAAAAATTAAAAAAATAGTAGATTATTCTAGAGTGAAAAAGTATTATTGAAAGACCTGCAGATTAATGCATCCAGCTTCTTGTTGATTTTCAGAAAGGTTTGCCCTTTCTGTGGGCCTGGCTTTCCAGTTGATCCTTCTATTTTGTTGGCTCAAGTGACCTGCTTCTTTAGGATGAAAATACTGGTGTCATATGAGCCTGCAACACTCTTAAGCCTGAAGAAGAGCAAGTGAATGTTCTGTAGCTGTTTGAGTTTCTTGAAGAAAATGAGCTCTGAGAGGACTAAGACAAACATGCAAACGTGTATCCTTTTTTCTCTTTTCCAGTCTATTTACTTCTTACACAAATTCTTATAATGATCATTGTTTTTCTTACAGGCAGATCAAAATCATGCAGATCATCTTTGTCACTTTCCTACAAGAGAGATAATTTGGTCACAGTACAGAATAGAGTCACAGACTCATAGAACACTGGGTTGAAAGGGGACCTCAACAACCATCTGGTCCAACAAGTATTTAGGTGGTAGTAGTATTTGTGATACCTAGGATCTTTTTGTTTCACCACATCATTCTCTTTCAAAAAACGAAGTCTGTTAGTCAAGTCAGAAAAAGTAAGGACTTGTCCAGTCCATAGAGTAAAAACGTTTACAAGTAAAGACCAAGTTTAAAGCATTTATGCCAGTTGTCTAAACCTCCACCTCTGTTGTGCTCCACCTTGGCTGTCTGCAGTTAAAGCTTGAATTGTAATCTGATCTACATCAGTCCTAGGGAAAAAATATTGTCTGACTGAACCCCATTTTCTAGTATGGATAAAACATCTGTGTAATTCACATGGGCATTAGAAAAGGACTCTAGTACCTTAATTTACTCCTTCCCCTGCCAATTTCACAAATGGGCAAACAAAAGTAAAAATTATGTCTAAAACAGTTTATCTCCTTCCTAAAAAGAAAGAAAATGTGATGGTAAAAGGTCAAAGGGAAGAAAAATATCTAGATGTACTAAGTAGTCATCAGTGAGCTATTTTTTAATACAGCACAAAATTATAACAGATTTATGACATTTCTTGCTATTTATGAATTGCTTTATACAGGGAGATGTTAAATGTTAGAAGGCTCCAGTCCAGCCTAAGAACTTCCATAGGAAGAACTTCAGATAGAATGAATACCTCTTTCCTTGATAACCTCACTGTAACAACTTATTCAGGAGTGTTTCCTTCTCTCCTGTGCTCCAGCAGTCACTTTTTCATGATGAACACTCAATTTCTTACAACTGAATTTTGGGTATCTGTTTACTAGTAACTTTTTCTTTGTATGTGTATGTACATATGGAGACATATATACAGGAAAAAAAACACATAAAAACATCTCTAGATGCTCATGAGCAAGCTTGTTTTTTTACTTACATTAATTCAGTAGGTCTGATCTGTAGAATTTGAGTGAAGATTAGAAAATGTGCCATCAGAAGGGACTTTGATTAGTATTAGCAAATTTTCTGTACTTCAAGGTGATAAACAACAAATGCCTTGTTCAGGGAAGATCATATTTTCATCTGTTGTAGACTTGCAGTTGTAAGTATACACTCACAGCTGTAAATACATCACTTACGGGATGCCCATAATTCACAATGCAAGGTTTTTATGCTATTAAGTATGTTACTTTCTTCCATGGAGTATAGTTTGGATGTTTGATAGTGATAATTTGATAGTGGGTTTTTTTGCATTATTCCAGCTCTTTATTAGTTGATAATTTTTGAAAACATTTAACTGTTTTGAGGAAATGTTGCACATAAAGCTGCTTCTGTGTCTTTCACCCTTCTGCTAATAAATCATGATATGTCTACCTTTATTGCATTACATAATAACTGAGGGGGGGGGGTTTCTCATACAGAGGCTCTGTAAGCCTAATGGTGGTTTTGCAGTATCATTAGCCCATATGCTTCAGTCTGTAGGAGGTGAGGGCATAGAGCAGTTTAGTTAATTATGATTTTCTTGCCAGTAACTGCCAGGATATTTTTTTTCCTGTGTTCGTGATGTTAGTTCAATACAGTTGCTTTAAACAAACTGTCTGCAGCTACCAAATAAAAATTATTAATAATTTTTTCCATTAGATTGTTTTGGTTTGTTTTATGAGATCGTTGCTAATTATGAATGCAATTATAGGTGTATATGCACAGCATCTGGATTGACATGCCAGATAATCAAACCAGATTTTACTTGTTTTGATTATTCATTTCTACACACATGTACTCTGAGAAATAGTTATTTTATACTCTGTCCCAATGGGATTATTTTGTAAAAAACGTAACACTTTTATTGCACTTATTTTCTGCTTTCTTCAATTTGAGAGCCTCATAGTCATCCATGAAGTAAAAGTGAACCAGCAGTTCACTGACATCTTAGGAGAGACCAGAAAGTTTTAGTTGATGCAGTCTTAAAAGTGCATATCCCTCAAAGATATTTGAGTTATCTTTACAAAAAATAGTATATTATTGCAGTAACAAGCAGAAGGGACTTCTTTATGTAGGAAAACCAATTTTTTATTCATAAAGCTCATAAAGCTTTATGTGCTTTAAAAAGAGTTTTCAAAGACCTTGTGTTTGACTCTAATTGGCTAGTAACTTTTGTACCACTCACTCCATTAATTAGAAGGTGCCTGTGTGTATATGTGCTAAGACTTTCTTTTTCCACAAGTCTTTACATTTTTCTTTGTGGATTCTCATGAGACAAATCTTTTATTATAGGTGTAACTTATTTTTCTCTACAAGAATAGGTTGTTATGCAAACTGATTCTTTCTCATGGGAATTAACAAATTAACATGGTAACTGCACTTAGCCAAAGTAGCAGCCTTAAACCACAATTTTATAAGGCCTTTCTTTTATCTCTACCTGTATGCAACAGTGTGTAGTCTTCATTTTCATCTTTATGAGTTTACATTATTCATTCTTCTTTTGTTTCAAAATTAAATGACCTGCACAAAGTTATGGAGTCATATGGATGTAACAGTTGAGCTTCTAGTTAGAACAGGCAGCTCACTGACCCTGGGGGGTTGTTCAAAGACTGCATTCCTTCCTTTCCACCCTTTTTATCTTTGAAGAAGCTTAACTCAAATAAACCCTGTTTACTTCACATTATTCAACAACTCTTTTCTTGTTCTTGCCATGGCTTATGCTCATGGACATGGAGCTGAATGGTTTTCTGAATGCAGTCAGTACGCAGTCACTGAAACTGCTACTTTGGTTTTCTCTGTGTAGAGACCAACCAGGCCTAGTTGTTTCAACTGTGCTTAACTTGGAGATTTAATTTTTAACTCTAGATGTAACCTCAGGCACAGGTAACACTGTCTTAGATCTGTTTAAAACAGTATCACAAAACCTTTCTAGCTGTGTATGTAACCAGTAGATAAACTAATTACAAGCAGTATGGTAGATAATGTGGACCTAATTATATCCTTGGTGGGATTCATTGTAACCTCTTTTAGTCTTCTGAAAACATAAATATATATTTACACAAACGCAGAAGCTCATCAATGTTAGTATAAAGTGTTCCCCAATGCATCTACCTGTTTTTTCTTTCATATGAGTAGTTTTTCACTCCATATGATTTTTTTTTCCCTTTAGGGCAAGGAAAAATAAGGGTTTCATCCTTTCCATTTTTTGATGTTTTGAAATGTACGTGTGCACTCATGCATGTGTACACATGTGTATATAAAAACAGTTAATACTGCTAATTAAAAGCAATATCAATAAAAAATCTATCATAGATCATTTTGTTGAATTTCGCTAGAAGCTTTTAAGCCCATGGTTTAATAAAAAAATAGTTTTGTCGGTTTTTCTAAGGAGATGTAAGTTAATGGAATTGCCATCTAGATTGAAGCATTTTTAAATTGAAGTGATTAGGAATGCAGCTCCCCAAAGATGGCATGTAATTCAGAAGAAAACTGGTAGCAGTTATCAGTATTTGTGAGTTTGCAATTAGGCTGTTCCTCTCACTTTTCATCTTGTATATTGGCTTTTGTGCTTGTGTGTTTTAGAATTGGTAGTGAAAAAACATAGTTTTTTTCCCAGGTCAGGATTAAAGTTTTTGTCAGAGAGAGAACTGTTCTGTTCTTGTCTTCAGTACAAGGGCAAAGAGGCATTAGGAATCCTTGACTGTTTGCATCTCACCTCTGATCAAAGTTTTAGAAAGACTCTGAAGTTTTTCCTTCTTCAGTTACTACCATTGAAAAGTGTATCTTTGATTTTAGCATGTAAGTCTAAATGTGTGGTCACCAGGACAGTAAAGTGAATGAACTGGTAATAAAGAGAATCTCTTCAACAAAAAGTCTCAATTCTATAACATTGTGGAAAGGCGCATGTAACCCCATGCATATTTTTATCTCATGCCAGGTATTTAATTGATTCCAGTGCAATGTCATACTTCTCCCTACTATATAATCAATTATTTGCAGGAAACCAGCAGTTTACCCTAGTTGAAGTCTTTTTCCTCACTTCGAAGGGAGGTAGACGGGAGGAAAAAGTTGCTGTTGTGTTTGTTAGTGCAACAGCTAAAAAGAAAGATTTCTCTGTTTCTGACCTTTTTCGATGCAAGTTGCTGAAAAGAAGTTTCAGTAAGTCTTAGCATCATTAACTTCCTAATATCAGATCCTACCTTGGGTTCAGATTCCATGGCATTATTGTGAGGCCTTGGTCACTTTGCCCAAAGTAAAAAATTTTTCCCTGATCTCAAGGCAAAAACCTGTGGTTTAACCTGCTTCATGCTGAAAACATGCCTCCCATGCTACAGTTTGATTGGAGTGGGAGGTGGGAAGGGAACCAAATTAACATTGCTTTAGGGAAGCTGGAGCCTGCATTTTTCCAGCAGCTAAGACTACTGGTCAACTTATCACCCTCTGGTACCTATTGGTGCAACCTGTTCTGCTTCCAAAATGCTGCTGTAACTCCTGCCTGTGGCATTTGACTGTTGAACAGAAGCTGGCAAAGACCCACAAACTCAGCTGTTGCAGCTTTGCTTTCAGTAAAAGTGGTCAGACCCCAAGCATAGAAGTGCTCATGTCCATTTTCTTACCTCTAGGGGTGGTACAAACAGAATATGTACAAATTTCATCTCTGCCTTATACCCCAGCACATCCCTTGAGTATTTGGCAGCTAGCATTTGATAGGTTCCAGGACTGAAAACTGTATTTTCCCCATTGTGTTTAGTAATCCTGAAGGAACTTGTTTGCATTTGTTCATTTGTATTTTGAACATCCTTGTGATTTGTGTCAGTGAGTTCCACAGTCCAATTTTGCCTTGTACTGAATTGTATATATTTATGTACACACACTTTCTTGTGTTACTTTTCAATCTGCTGTATTATAGCTGTATTATTGTTCTGTATTAGGAGAAATAATGAATGACCATTTTCTGTAGTCTTTCCCCTTGTCATTTGCAGTCACACGCTCCATTGCAGTTCACCTCCTTTGCCTCTTCGAGTCTGAAGTCTCTCAATTTCAGTCCTTTGTGTACAGAAACCATTCCATACCTGTGATCATCTGTGTCTCTCTACATTATATCTTTTGTAGTTCTTCTGCCTTTGTGTGAGGTGAGGTGCCAGATTTAAAATGAGGATGCATTATTTATACAATGGTGTAACAATGTTTTCTGTTTTTTCTATTCTCTCATAATTGCTTCTACCATTCTTTTTGCCTTTTTGACTGCTACTGAGCCAAGTGCTCAAAGAGTTACCCATTGTGACTGCAAGGTCTCTGCCCTGGGTGGAACAGAGCTAAATTAGAGTCTTTATAACTATAGATATAGTTAGGACTGTGTATCCCCACAGGCACCACTTTGCATTATATCAACACTGAATATAATTTCCCTTTTATTATGCTCTTGGAATTTGTAAGATCCTTCTGCAGTTCTTTGCAACTGGTTTTACTTTGACTATCATATTTTTTTCCTTTTTTTTTTTTTTGTCAGTAAACTTTTTCATGTCACTATTCACTCTCTTATCCAGATCACTTTGCAAACAGCACAGCATAGATCCTTATAGAGCCCACTGGTAATGTTCCTCCTTTGTGAAAAACAGATGCATATTTACATTTTGTTTCAGTTATGGAAAGTCACATAATTCCCTTCTAATCCTTGGCATCTTAGCTTCTGTCAGAGCTTTGATTAGGGACCTTCTAAAAAGCTTTTTGGAAATCCAGATTTGCTCCAAGCAGAATCACTTTTCCCAACCCTTCTAGTGACCTCTTAAGAGTTTTGGGAGGTAGGACTTCCCTCAGCAAATGATGAGCAGATCCTTCACTGATTTATATGTGTGGATATGTTCTAGTATTTATAGCTTCAGTGGATTTGCCAGCTGTATCAACCAAGTTGTGCAGTTTCTCAGGCCTTTGCCTTGGAGGAATTTTCATATGGTTCTTTTGCCAGGGTGTCTATGAGGGCATCAAGTGTGGCCATGGACAATGGTGAGCAGCTGGGAGCAGCCACCTCTTCAGCTGCTGCAGCTGACAGCAGTAAAACAAGTCCTGGGAAAGCCCTTTCCCCCCAGCTACTGTACTGGTATTCCACTACTATAATTTTCCCCTTCCCTTTTAATGCTAAAACCAAAAAGGTGGGAGGGGTTGACAGGCTGAGCTTCTGTGCAGGCAGATACGGGGTCTCCTTTGTTGTGATCTGCTCTAATCACAGAGGAGCAAACAGAATAACTGTCTGTGAATAAAGTAGAACAAACCTGGATGTTTGAAATAATCCCCAAAATGTGATTAAAACCAAGTGGCTAGATGTTGATACCAAAAAATTTATGTATTTTATTTAATAGTTATAGAGGGAAAGAGAAAAGAGAAATGGGGCATGGGAGGAGGGAAAACAGGGAGAGTGACAGAGACAGGTGAAGTAGATCACCCTTCTGTGGATCCCGACGGCATCTCATTGTTTCCCTCCAACTGGTCTTCTTAGTGGTGAGGGTCCCCTGCTGAAAAGTATAGAATCCCATGGATTAATATACATCTGGGCAGGTGGGAACACACAAGTACCTCACTGAGGGGGGTCAGTTTGACACTTGTAACACTGTGGATCTGTTGCCTCATATAGTATCACATGCAGTGCTCTGGTACAGGGTCTGGGGACCCCTTTGGGAGGGCCTTTGATGTGCCATGATACCCCCTCACCTATCCCCCATGTGAATGTCCTGTAGATGTGGCTTTCCAGGGGTGGGACGCCCAGCAGCTAGGCTGGGGAGGATGGGTGTTCACAACCACTGACCAGAGGCTTTTTTTTGCCATACACAGGGAATCTCTCCTCCTTCTTCCTTTGGTACAGGGGTCTGAACAAGTCTGGTAGCAGATAAGCCTAGGCCTGGGCTTCCACCCCCAAAGGTGCTGGAGTGCATATCCTCCTGTGAAAGTATTCTTCCCAAACCAGACCTGAGTATAGTGTTACTTTATCTTATCTCAAATTTACAGTCCAGGGCCTCAGTCAGGAGAGCAGTGGTCTTCAGTGCAATTTTTTGTTACACAGTTTTGCTAAAATAGGCAGTAGTCCTTTGTAAAAATATTTAAGCCATAAACCATAAGATTTTAGTCTCCAATGTATTTTTCCTCATTTTCCATTGATGGAGGTGTAGGGGGTACTTCGAGATGATGCACAAAACAGAGTAAATTTTACTCTAAATTTGGAAAACTAGCCATAGCTGCTTGAAGCTTGAGGGATGGAAAGTTAAACCTGTTTTCAGGTACTATGTGGGCTTTATTTCATGCAGCTCCATTTCCTTCTGCATTTCTTTGACAGACTATCATTGTTTACTTTCAGACTGCAATTCCTTAAGTACTTTACAGTTCTTGCATTTAAAAATGGTCTCCCATGTGTAAATGTCATAATATATTTGTGTCAGTACTGTGATGTAGCATCAAAAATCAGTAACTTCATAATTTGAGGGGTTGAAGTGCTTGATTCCTTAAAAAAAAAAGGTAAAATTTATGGGGCTGTCAGACACTTCATGAAAATAACCATAGATTCTTTATAGCAGGAGGATGATTCTTGTCCTCTCCTTTGCATGGTTTCCTATGAAGGTAAAGACCAAAATCTTAGAGGGAATTGTCTGTACAGTCCAGAAAAGTTCTTGGGAAGATCTATTCTTGCTGGTTCATAACTCAAAAATAAATCACCACTTAATGAAAAAAAAGAAATTGCACATTCAAAGGCAATTAAAAAATTAAATATTATTGGATTGACTGCTATTTTAGACTGTGGAGCTCATTGGCCCATTGAAGTCTTAAGGAATAATTATTGAGCATCCAGCAAGACAGTGGAGCACAGGAGCAGTCACTAGTGTTGAGAATTTTAAAAGAGGTTCTTCCTCTTCATCAAAACTTGAGTTCAGCACAAGATTCTAAGAATTAAGCCTTGGAGAGAGGAGTTGGGAGTGAGAAAATGCTTAAATAAATATGAATAAAGAATATGAACTAGTTTGTTCTTATTATATTCAGTAGAGGGAGGAAATAACATCTCATAAACACCATTCTTCTGCAGTGTTTTTGCCTCCAAGAAATACAAATGTTGCGTGCATCAGTACTGAGAAGGACAACAACCAGCTCCATGAACACCCATATATTCTCTCTAAACCAGAGCCAGCTCTTCAGGATTCATAGACATATAGAGGATCCACCGCTCTGCTGCTGTTAAGTCTGGCTCATTCTCCTTAGGCTATTTTCCAGGAGGAAATTTTGGCCTTCTTTCCAGCTAGCCAAGTGCAGCATCTCCCTTTCATAGCCATAAGAGAACATAACTGTACGATTATAATGGTTGCAAGCTGTACTCACTTGCTTTTCTGTATGTTTCTAATTGAGAGACATTTACCATCTTTCAGAGAGAAGACAAGAAGAATCATTAAATCTGAGCAGTATGAAATCTGAAAACAAATAGAAACTCTGTAAACGTAACAAATATTTTAATAACTTGTACATGTTTGTGGGAAAGGTACAGACTCGCAGGAAGCAAGAAAATAAGATATCTGGAGTTCTCTTACTCACCTCATGAGTATTTTGTTTTTTCCTCACAGCAGCCTGAGCTGAGGGAGGAGGATTTTCGCCTAAACAACAAGTTTTCTTGACATTGCTAAAGAGGCTGTCAGAGCAGATCTGTATGCAGCCTGTGAGCCAGTTCAGGGAGGCCTCTGTTGGTCCCTTGCATCTTAGTTCATGCAGTGTTTCATGCTAGAAGCCTTTGATGCCTGTACCAATATAGCTGCTGAGGATTAAGAATTTTTTAACAAAGGAGAAACTTTACTAGCTCATTCTGTGTCACCTCAGTGGGACTGAAACACCAGATGTACCACACTTTCCTCCCAGTTCCCTTTCATATTGCATCACACCTCCTCCATATGAATGGCACTGTTGCCTTCTGCTCTCTAGCAATGGGGTTAAGCAGAATCTTTCTGAATCTGAATCATGATTGTAATGAATTGTCTTTGTGGTGCAATGCAGGTTCCGGGTTGACTAATGTTAAGACAGAAGAGATATCTGAGGTGAAAATGGATGCAGAGTTCCGGCATGACTCGGGATATGAAGTTCATCATCAAAAGCTGGTGAGTGATCAAACAGTGCTTTCCATGCATGCATTTTGAGATGCTGATTCAGTCTTGAACTAGTGAGTCACTTACGGCCATGTTTTGCTTGAGTGATGTGGACACTGGAAGTGCCAACAAAAAGTTAACATGTGAAAAGATTATGATTTTCCTGGTTCTCTCTTCAATAAGAGTAAACCTGGAACTATATCACCAGAAAGGATGGAAAGTCACTGAGCCTCTCATGAGAGGAAATTCCAACAGTTCCTGTCCTTGCACTGACATGTCACTGGATGTGCTTATATGGACAATACTTGTCCCACAGTCCATCTGTCTCATAGTCTGTCTGTATCATACAAGGAATACAGAGGAAAGAAAATGCTGAGTTAAAAAAAGGAAACCAAAAAGAAAAAGTTTGAGACACATAACACAGTGCAGCAAGAAATAGAATGACACTGTTACATGAATATAGTCCTTTCCCATCAAAACAGATGGTAACGTTGTATGCATGGAGCATAACCTTTCTCAAGAATGGTTTCTTGGGATAAAAAGAGATTCTCCATTGGCCTTAATTTTTAGTTTGTGTTTGGCTGTATCTGTGTGTTTTGTTCCTTAAGGTATATAAAGTTGTTACTATTAAGAGGGGAAAGGCAGATAGGAGCTAACTACTGTTCCCCATTTGAACTCTGCTTCTTGTGAACATAAAAATGACAACCAAAAGCACTGTAGGTAAGAAAAGCATCTTCTGAAAGCTTTTTTTTTTTTTGGTCACTTAATAAGCAATGAAGAACCCAGACAGCAATGTTGACTATAAATCTGTTCTGTTTCTTCTTTTTAAAGGTATATTATGTGATGAGGTTTCAGTTCCATAGCTTTCAATATCCTGATATTAAACTTGAAAGCTTTTTTTCCTTAATATATACTTAAAGCTAAGTAGTGCTGAAAATCAAAATTAGTATGGGACTCAAGTTTGCATTTGAACTAGACAATCACTCTATGAAAAGATATTCTGCCATCTATTTGATGCCAAGAACTGAGAATTCCCAATTTGATGAGTTAATCTAAAATGCATTAGCAGTAATTTGGAAAGTCTGACGTGCTTAGCTTAGATGGGTTAAACATGCGGATGGAGCAAACCTGTGCAGGGTTAGAAGCAAAAGAACTTGCAGGAATGTGCTAGATACAGTAGTTACTGATCGTCATAGTTTTCAGCCACACCCTTTAATGTGGCAGTGGTTTGATACTGTCTCAAGGAATTAGGTGCTGGGAGCTCCCCATACCACAGTGGCTGATGGGGAGGGCATTGCAGTCCCTGCACATGGTAATCTGTGTCGTGCTTAAAATGGGACGTTTCCAGCTTTTCACAGCATTTTTTGTCATACTTTTTACTGATAAGGTACAACCACTATTTACAAATTAGTGAGCTGTCTTCTAGTGAGCTTTTCAGTTGAGACTGAGCAGAAGTACTGGACTGATGGTTACAGTTGCTTCCCTGCCACATGACATGTCCTGTCCAATGCCCCTCTCTGTTTAGCGTTAATTCAAAAGCAGGGACAGAAAACACTTTGATCTGTGCTTCCATTCTGTGCCATGGTAGAATTTCCTGAAATAATCTTCTAAGGATATTGCTTTGAATGCAGCTGCACATTGTATTTTACAAGCAGACCTCTGAATTGGGTTGAAATTGCATTTATTTTCTCCTTTATGGAGATTCCTGTTTGAACTGTACATTAAGTTGATTTACATGGCTTGGCGTGCTTAAGGCCTTCCTCTCCTGCACATGTATATTAGCTGGGGCATTTCACAGTGTTCTTGAAATAGTACAGTAGAATTTCAGTCCTAGGCGGGTAAAATTCAGGAAGAAATTACTAATTTGCAGTGGCTCATGCCAACACTATCCATTGTCTGTACTTTCAAGTGAATTTTTAACTTTGTTTTAGCACAATTCTTGCCTGTGACTGGGGACAGTATAAATATTTATGCTGCATGCTTTAATACCGTTCTGAAGAAGGTTGTGTTTATTAAAGAGTACAAATGTTGTACATCTAATAGTTCTCAGCTGGTTTCTTGCTTCCTGCATTTTTGTTAAACACGTGTCGAACTATTTACTCTTTTAGCATGAGGTAGTCATACAATTCTGTGAATGTAATTTATTCTCTAATCTTTTTTGCCCATTTTGGTTTAAAGTAATAATAACAATAACAACAATAATAATAGCCTGCTATTGGCATGCAGACAAAAAGATTGTAATATATGCTCAGATGTGAAATAATCCTATATATTCTTTGAATACAGAACAGTGCAATGAAAACAATCACCCATTTTTCATACCTGGTCCTGCTTATAAAAGCCAGTCTTATTATATGCATAGTAAAGCATCTTGCTGTCCTCTTTTTCACTTTATCAGTGTATAAAAGTCAAGCAGATTTTCTCTGATTTTCACACAACTGTTACCTCCTAGGTCTCACAGAAGTACATCATGCATATACAGATGTACTCTCTTTACCCTGCAAAATCTTGAAGTACTCCTTGGTGGTCACTTAAATCAGTGATAGCTTTTGTTGGCTCATCTCCTTTGATGTGAGAATTTTCTCCCAGCCAGTTGCATGCAAGTTTCACTGTAGTCCTACAGGTCCTTCTCTTTTATCAAAAAAATGTATCATAGTCCAAACAGGCCACACAGATGTAAATGTATGACGACACTCATGATTAGCATTTTGAAAATAAAGAAATGTATATACTCCTGGGTTATTCCACTCAAGCCTATCACTTGTGCAATTAGCTTGATTCACTTACTCAAGGGAAAAAAGGGAACTACTAGCTAAGACCTGTGTGAAACTGAACATGGAGATGAGTCCCTTAGCACAGCACTGCTACACCACAGGCCATATATATGTCCCAGTTTGCTCCTCTCCACTTTAAGAGCTTTGTGGCACAGCGATTCAGGTTTGAGTAATTACAAAGACATGTGGTCCCATTTAATTACTGATGCTTCAATAGTCTTTATATTGCTGTGGCAGCAGGGCAGTCTAGTCAAATGTTCAGTGATCTTTTTATTAGCCATCTCACTTTATTTTTCTTTTGTAGGTGTTCTTTGCTGAAGATGTGGGTTCAAATAAAGGTGCCATCATTGGACTAATGGTGGGAGGTGTTGTCATAGCAACAGTGATTGTCATTACTTTGGTGATGCTGAAGAAGAAGCAGTACACATCTATCCATCATGGGGTTGTGGAGGTAAGAAAAGACTTCCAAGCACAACTGGTATCACCTGTGCAACACAGTCAATACACTGCTCTATAAATATTAATTTATTAAGAAACTGCTTTTTTGCCTATGCTGGCATTGTAACATCCAGCAAAGTGGAATCAATTTGCTTTATTTAGTAAATGCAAACACAATGTAAGACATGTTAAAGTGGGTGTAAAACCACAAAACTTTCTATTGACAATTGATGGAGAGACGGGAAGACTGATTCGGTGATCAGAATTCGATTTTACTCAGATTTTCCAGAAGCTTATATACCATTTCAAGTTGGTTAATAATTTTTACTACAATGATTGGATTATACATGTTATAGTCAAACTCATGCATTTTACAAACACACTTGTTTGGAGAAGTTTGATCCCATCTCCTGTTTCCTGTAAACAGACCAAATCCCATTTTCTTATCCAGTAAGCAGA
>VZUI01053756.1:0-27670 GCA_013401135.1 Cettia cetti
TATTCCTAGTAAAGAACTGCTATTCCTATTCCCAAATCTTTGCCTGAAAGCCCTTAATTGCAAAATTATAGTAATTTTGAGGGAAGGGGGGGTTACATTCTCCATTCCAGGGAAAACTCCAGTTTTCCCTGGCAGATACCTGTCTCTAAACCAGGACACCCAGAAATGCTATAACAAAATAATTCTGGCAAAATCTCACATTATATCATGTTTAGGATTTGAGTCACCTGGAATCCAGAGAAAATCCATAGGACCATATAATGGTTTGGGTTGGAAAGGACCTTAAACATCATCTCATTCTAACCTGCCTGCCATGGACCTAGTTGCTCAAATTTGGTCTTGAACACTTCCAGGGACAGGGCATCCAGAACTTCTCCAGACAACCTGTTCCAGTGCCTCATCACCCTCACAGCTAAGAATTTCTTCCTTATATCTGATCTAAACCTAACTTCTTTTGGTTTAAAACCATCAAAAGAGCTAACATGCGACTTCCCATACCAAATGAAGTTTGATCAAATGATAAAGCAAAGAAGAGTCTAAAAGACAATGTTGTACAACTTTATCGATTAGAGATACCACTGAAGTCCTACTGTATATCAAAAATGGTTTGATGAAGTAGGACTGAAGGACATTTTTCTCTGGACATTGTTCTCTCTGAAACAATGAAAGCAAACAGAAAGAATGCATTTTGTAAAATTAAGCATAACACTCAAATAAATTATGTGAATTATTCAGATGTAGTGTGGTGGGATCACCCTGGTGCTGCCAGATGCCCACCAAGGTGTCCCATCACTTCCCCCCACAATAGGACAGGAGGAGAAAATGTAATGGAAAAGCTCATGGGTCAAGAGAAGGGCAAGCAGATAATTTACCAATTACCATCACAGGCAAACTAGACTCAAAACAGAGAAATTAATTTAATTTATTTTCACTTAATAATGGAGTAGGATAGTGAGAAGCAGAAACAAAACTGAAACCAGCTTCTTACCACCCCTCCCTCCTACTCTTCTGTCTCCTCCTCCAGCGTGGCACGGGAGATGGGGAATGGGAGTTGTGATCAGTCCATATTGCTTCATCTCCGCTACTTCTTCATCCTCACTCTCTTGATGACCTTCTCCATCCAGGATGGGTCCTTTCCACAGGGTGCAGCCTTTCAGGGACAGGCTGCTCCAGTGTGGGTTCCCCATGGCCCACAGGTGCTGCCAGCAAGCCTGCTCTGCTGTGAGCTCTGTGGGCTGCACTCTGCCTACCTGCTCTGGCACAGACGCCCTCGGGCTGCAGGGCACAACCTGCTCCACCATGCTCTCCCCCAAGGGGTGAAGGGGAATCTGCTTCAGCACCCGGAGCACCTCCTCCCCTTCCTTCTGCACCCTCTTGATTCTACTTCTTCTTGGTTCCTGCAGGCCTGTCTCTTGCATGTTTTCCCACTCCTTTCAAAACTGCTGTCTGGGTTTTCTGTCACTTTCTTAGATATGTTAGCACATGGCTGCTGCCAAAATCACTGATGGATGCAGCTTTTGCCAGTGACTGGTCCATCTTGCTGGAACTGTATGACATGGGGGAACTTCTGGTTTCTGTGGTCTGGAAAAGGCACAGTCACCTCCCCACTAGCAAAACTTTAGTAAATAACCCCAGTACAAAGAGTATAAGTCGATATGTATGAAAAGCAAAATTAATCCAGCTGGTCAACCAGCATCAGGTGTTCACAAAAAAACTTAAAAAAGAGTTTTAATATTTTCACAGTTTATTTCAAAATTTCCAGTTTTCAATAGGAAAAAGACTGTTGTTGTTGTTGTTTTGTAAATATTTCTAGTATACATAAAAATTTTTTACACACTATAACCATATAAATTGACTAGTCTACAAATGAACTGTGAGGATTTTTTGATTCAGAATTTTCTTCTTAATTCTTAGGAGTGATTTTCAGGTAACAGAGATTAGAATTCAGTTAGAGATTATTTCTTTTCCCACTAAATGATTATATTTTATTTAAATTTTATTTGAATTATTCAGTGCTTCACCATTTAAACATTCTGCTTTGTTTCTCCATTCTGTATTGCTTCTTGTGTTTTAGTTAATTTCCTTTTAGTTTAAGAATAATTAATTTTTTGTGATGTCTCATTTCTATTTGCCTTTTTGATTCAGATAATTCTAGCAACTGACAATGGTGAGATGCATTCAGTATATCAATATTAAGTAATTCCAAAATCTCTAACTTAGTTGTAGAAATACTCCAAAAAATATTCCATTTTGCAAGCATTCAAGTAGAAAATAGTAGGATAAATTAGTATGAAAATACAGATTTCATTTGAATTACTGATTGGTCTTACTGGATTTTTAACATAATGTTAATAAAATCATGGTGTATCCAGAAACAGGTCTTTTAAACTAACCTTCTATGAAAACTTTACTTCAAAACATCACAAAAATTCTGACAATGGGGAAAAGGGCAGGAACCTTCGTGCATAAAAGTATCTGTTGTCATGTTCACAGTAGTGACTGATAATTAAATTGGGTTTGCAACAGATGGGAGGAATGTAAGTCAGTTTGTGGCAGAAGGAAGACACGCTAGCTAATGAGAAATCACAAAATTGTACTGCAAACAAATGCAGACTGAGGTGGGTAAGGGAGCTGCGTCTGTTACCCAAACTGTATTTCATTTAAAGCTATGAATATTTTAACAGCAGAATTTGCAGTACCTTGCAGTTATTCAGGCAAAATAGTATATATAACTGCTACGCACCTTTCTGATGTCCTCCAACATATCTCAAAGGGACTAAAGGAATCTGCACATGAAAAGTGATTAAAAAGCACAAATTATACTCTGCCTGAGTAGGAACTATTAAAAAAGGAGTGTGATAATGGGCCTGCAAGACTTGATTGAAAAGTAATTATATCGAAATAGCTTTGTAATGTTTTTGCCGGAATGTCAACTGGTGATTGAATTGGTCACTCATATTTGAACTCTAAAAAGTAATGACTATTCTGTGGAAACAGTGAATCTATTTCTTGAAATGATAGTTAAACTATATGTATTTGAGCAATCATAGGTAGACAACTCTATAATTCCCAATTAACTTAGAATTTAAATAAGAAAGAAGTGTGAATTTATTCTGTGTCTACATAGAGATGATACTGGAGCAACTCAAGACAATGTTATCAGGAAAAACTCCTTGACAATGAGATGTATTTGATCACTGCATGATTATCTGGCACATGCCTTATTTCATTTGTGGAAAGGTATAGGGAAGAGGACTGCAAATGAAAGCTAAAGCACTTGGAAGTCAGAGCCATCTCTAGCTCAAGACAGGGGCACATCAGCCTTCAGCCTGATTTATTGTAGGGACTAATGCTACATTTGCCTCTTATCACTCCTGCCAGAAGAAATATATTTGCTTGAGAAAAATACTTGAAGCTCCACACAAAATAATGGCTCTGATCAGACAGTTTGACATTCAGAAATGCCAGAGGTGCTCATCAGACATCTTCTGGTTGTGGTTGCCAGGCGTACTGAAAGCCCAGAATGCAGTCACCCTGAGATCACTGCCCACCCTGCTGCATTTTGGCAGTCCGGCTGGGTGGGATCAAACGCACAACAGATGCTGCATGTGCCCAACAATGTGAGCTCCTCACATCTGTGCCAGATGTCCTGTGTACACTGTCTGAAGCTCTCTCCAGATGAGGTCCCTCATCACAGTACAAGTTTACAGCTCTTTTCACATCCCAATTTTAAATTAGTTTGCTTCAGATCTACACTTCAGCAGTAAAGAGAGAGATTTAAAAAGTCTACTAGATCCATGTCTTTTTAACAGTGTGAAACCCCCGGGTGATTTTTCTGTTTTGTTGCAAGACCTGAATAAAAGGAAAATCTACCTAGAGAATGATGGTAGGATCACTTTTAGCTCTGATCTGGAGTCTGGCATGGATTTAATTGCCATTCCTTCATTTTTGCAGTTTTCTATATGTAGTAATGGGGTGTTCATTGAAATGTCTTATATGCATTCTTAAATTTCTACAATGACACAATTTCCACAATTGTACATGCATGATTCTAACAAAATAAAAAAAGGGTTGGGAAAGTCAGTTTTCCCAAGTGAAAAACACAGTGATTGTGATAAGTTATATACATTTTAAATTGAAAAGTTCAAAAGAGAACAAAGACCAAGACAGTTGCATTTTGGCATCTAGGTTGTTTAAATAGAGGACAATAATAAAGAATAAATGACAGTAGAAAATTCTGTTTATGCAACTCCTATTTCCTAAAAGATTTGTTATTAAAATACCTAAACTTTAGTATTACTCATAGACTAAAAACATACATATTTTAAAGATAACGTATTATTCAATTGCTTTATCAGACATATTCATCAACTATATGGATAAGAAATGTCTTTTTCCATATGAGTTTTTCTCTTGGCAAAGAGTTATCTATGAATTTGCCAATGTAAATTTAATTCAGGGTTCTAAGAAAATTAGTAATAACTAGGAAAATTCTAAATTATTTAGGTTAACAAAGGTCTCCTATACCTAAATCTAATACAACATGAAGTAACAGTTGACTTCATATTTATGAGACAAACTGTAGACAAAGAGACCATTGCTTACCAGTACCATAAAGAAAAATATAGAAGCGTTTGATTATAAACTTCAATGAGATGTTTAAAATATGAGTTGAGTGGAGGCAGAAGCCTACATGAATCATCTGGTGTGGCTGACTTCCCCCTCTCCATTATATTTAAGCAGCTTTACTGTGCCTTTGAGATGGGAAAATACCAGGAATGTATATAAATTCCAGACTTAGACTCATGTCTCTCAAAATCTCTGGAACTATTGACTCATTATCCAAGCCATTATCTTTCAAGCTTGTTTTCCTAGAGGTTATTTTTAATACATAACTGGTTTAACAATACAAGATTTAAAGGCAGCATTGTTAAAGCAGCTGACTAAAGTTCTACTGATCAGCTTTACAGCTTTCCACATTACTGTGGGGCTGTTTTCTGATGTGTGTGGGGAAGGTGGCCAGCAGCCCTTGTGTATGGCACAGAGACGCCCATCACACTGCTTGAGTCCAGCCCTGGGATCATCTGCCCCTCTCGAAGTGCAAGAGAGTTTGTTTTATACAAGGCAATAAAGAGTGTGAAACAGAGTCAGCATCTGAAAGTCCTTCATTTACTAAAGCCTTATAAATAAGAACACGTAAAATTACACTCAGTCCCCCTTCAAATGAGTTTTAAATGTTTTTTTTCAGACTTGAATTTTTCCAATTAGTCTTTTTGATTTTTTTTTTTTTTTAATGTTTGTGTTGGAACCCTGGAGACTGAAAATTTCAGACTTTCTGTGTTAATAGGTGCTGACCCTCAAGCAAACACCACTTTTGACTTTAGGCCTTAGAACAGGCTCCCGAGATTGTGTGATAGCACAGGGATTGTAGGTGTGTAGTTTGAATAATATTGTGTGATTTCACAGGTTGAAAAAGTTAGATTTAAGATTTTAGTATATAGTAATACATGTGAGTCAAGATAGAGGATTGTAAGCGTTGTTTAGGTCCTTCTTCACCTTTTTCTTCCTTCTTCCTCATGGGTTAAGCCAGTTTTCTGTAATTAGGTGAAAAAAGCTGCATTGCAGGCATTGAGTGGTCATTATTAGGTCAGAAGTATAAATAATATGTGTCACGTCGTTATTAGGGGATTATCACTTAAATAACCTTAGAAAGAGTTAGAGGTATTCCATTTTACCTCATTTTTCTAACTTGTTAGTTGGAGCTCACAGCTCCTAAGTCTGTAAATAGATAAGAAATAATAAACATCCAGGTCCAAACACGATCCCACTTTTCCCATGTATTAATCCCAACCTTGGCAGAGAAAAAGAAGCCAGAACCATCACAAGTTAGCATTTAAATCATATAAAAAACAGGAGATGTTGCATTCATTATAATAACAGGCTCAGAACAGAACAGCAAAAGATTCCTTTTAATACTTCACCCAAAGAGTATTAATATATACAACGTTTTGAATGTTTTATAAAGACCAAATGGTTAGTTTAAAAGAATCTTTTAAAAGTAACTGAAGACCTAAGGAATTTGTCTAGACTTTGTCTGGTTCCCCATCTCAAGTGTGTGCCTTGGCCTTGCTGAAAGTCGATTGTTCTTCTCTCCAATCCTTGGTTTCTTGGTTTCCATGCAAAGAAAACACAGGTGTGCTGCTCCAGAAAGTGCCATCATGACCCAAGCATCATATAGATGACCTGGGGACAAGGATGAAGGGGTAAGGGTGTAACATAAATTCTGGCTGCAAGGACACGTCTTGCCTTTCTTGGTAAGGGGGACTTCACTTGGTTGGGAGGTTGATTTTTTTTTTTTTTTTGTATAAAGTCTTGTAGTTATTGCATTCCCTCAGAAATGTGTCTCTACCCTTCTTGTACTGAGTTGTTTCTCTATTTTCTTTAGTTACAACTTTAGTTGTGGACTGGTGGAAAGAGGTCATTATAAAGAGTTGGGGTTTATGCTTTTATGTAGTAGTAGGAATGCAATAAAGCAGATGAGAGCAAGCCCTCTATAGCACAGAGAATGTTCTTCGTTCCAGGAAAATAAGTGAGGAAAAGGAGCTACACCAGTTTTTCCATATTTCTGGGGATACTCTGGGAAATTGGTTCATAGCATACTCAACCAGCTTTGACCCTGCAAGCAGTATGGACAATTGGAGGGTATCAAAACCCAGGGGGTGTGTTGCCTTCCAGGTCAGGGAAGTTTTGGGTGAAGCAGGTCAGCATCTAAGTTCCCAATACAATCATAGCCCTCAAGACAATTGTGCATGTTCAATGAATCCAATAGGCCTCCATTTGAGATAAAAGCTATCCCTTGAAGACCAGGAACTGGTAACATTCTAGGTCTAGTTATAATTATGCAATTTTTTGCATGCCAGCCCACATTTTTTCCAAGAGATACAAATGAAATATATGTCTTTATGCTCCCAGGTGGCTTTGTCAGGAAAAGAGTTCTCAGATTTACTCAGGCAGGATAATTTTGACTACTCTGTCAAAAAAAGTGGTTTTTTCAGGTCAGCTTTGTATTTCTTTGTGAAGAATAAAAGGCTTGATAAAAGATATATGAAAAAGAAATGGGGACATATCTCTTTTGAAGTACAAAAGCAGTCTGTTTTGAAAATCATGTTAGAGGCTGTTATTGTGGCTTCTTGTGTATCTCCACAAATGAAGCCAGAATTCGCAGGATTCAGCATTAAAAATTGTCTTCATAGTACTGAAGTGTTCCACTGTAGATGAAAATGAAAGAAATCTGATGTAATTAAAGCAACAACATGTAAATTTTTTTTTAATTACAGAATCAGATCAGAAGTTTTTAAAACACTGCTGCAATTCAATGCAATTTGACAGCAATGTGTTGCTACAAAATAAGCACATTCACAGCTATGCAAATGCTATTTTAAAATTAAGAACCTGGGACTAGTCTGCCGGCAAATAATATTCTGTGTAGCAGGTAATGCTTTAACAGTTTGTTATCTGCCTCAGAGTCTTGACAGCAAAATGTGCTCAACACCACTTTGAGGTAACAATACATGCAGTGAGCGAAGTCAGCACATTAACCATTCAGGCATCTTTTTTGCTCAAATTCTGTACCTTGAAGGATATAAATTCACTTTAAAAGTGGGAAGCAAAAATTTAAGCAAGACCTCTTTTTGGTAGAGGAGGGAAAAGTAAAGGCAAAGTGAGCCCACTGGTAGCATCTAGAGAGGCAAGCACACATAAAGCTGGCACATGAAAATTTTCCCAGCTGAAGGAAGCAGCTGCTTTGGTAAAACATTTGTAAGGGTGTCAGACAGAGTTCCCTCAGTGTTGACCCAAAGTAGGAAATGAATTCCCATGGGAACGAAGAGTTGCAACAAACCTCACCACCTCCTGCTGGAAAAGCAATCTGCACATCTCTGACCTTACCTTAAGTAGCATAAGCACAGACATGATATTCTAAGTACTCCATTGGTTGTTGCACATGATTACTGCCTGGGAAGGAGAGGAATAAGCAAATATATAATAGAAGTTAGTCATGCATTGTACACCCTAGCCTTAGATGCAGCCATGGTGAGGCAATGACTGCTGACTGTACAGCAGAGAAGGGGCCGTGGGTGCTCCACTTTTACAGCCTTAATCACAATAAACATTTCCCATACAATAAGAAATGGCCTGGCCAAATTCTTTATTAGCTTACAGCACTTTGACATGAAGGTAGTTCTTTTGATGTTGGGAGAATTTTTAAGATTTTGACCAAAATGAGAATAAGTCTCTGGTTCTTGTAAACACAAAAATAGAATAATTGTGCTATTTATTCATTTATTTTTAGTAAATGCCACTATCCTGAGGGTTAAACTGAATTAATTCCATAAAGAAGGGGCTGCCATAAGGAGTCATTTAGTGCCTTTGTGAAACTGGTAGCCAAAAAGGCAGCTGCTGCAGTGGCTAGGATGTACAGTTTGGGTTTTAACAAAGGTTGGAATCTAAGTTCTGTTTGTTGATTGATATATGTGTATGATGTGCCCTCATGAAGGGCAAGAGAGGTAGAAATCTGAGCAGCAAAACAATACAGCAGGACATTGAGAAAATGAAAGTCAAAATTCCAGCCAGGCCTTGCAGCATGATGCACATCCCCCTCCCCCCGCCCCACCCCCCCAAAAAAGCACTTTGAGGGAGATTTGGAAATGTGAACAAAGAAGACTCCATCCTCCATCTCTCTCTCAAATCCTCCCTGCAATAACACAAATGTTAGCTAACTGCCCTAAACAACTGCAAAGGTATAAATGTGGTCTATGTGATGGTTACTGAATTAACCTTATCAAAATCAGACAGAAAAATAAGAATCTGTTTAAAACTCATTGCTGAACACTAGGTTATTCACATTCTTGTTCTGCCTGGAAACATTTGCAAGAGACTATTTCAGACAGGAACAGCCCTATTCTATTAATAAAACTGCTGGCAAGATATGAAAAGCCCAAAGGTTACGTGACTGCTCTGGTTAGGTGAGCTAAACAAACACTAGTTTAAGTAATTGCTTTGTATATAGAAAAACTCTCCTGAAAGAACAAGGACTAGCCCATTAAAAAATTAAATAAGCTACACCTAAATGAATGCTTGTAAGGTCTATAGCATTGCAAATAAAGACACACTGTATGGTTCTATAGTAACTATAGAGATGCATGTTAAATACACCCTACCCTAAAACTCACAGATCATTCAAACACAGTTAAACTCAGGAAATTGAGGCTATAGATTTTGAAGTTAATCTTTTGGTAGACATGTCCAATAGGTACACGGTTCCCCATATGACTGATATTCTTACGAGCTCTCTGCTGGCATTGCTGGTGGTGTTAAAGTTCCTGCATGGTTTCCATTATAGACTCCCCTTTTCATCCAAGAACTATTTTCAATTCAACCAACAAAATTCACTCCAGAGCTGTACTCAGACAAGAACTAGTTATTCATTCTTATGTCTGTGTTCCCAAAACTGTCTTTTATTTTTAGAAAGAAATAGTTTTCTGTACTGGTTATTTTCCCCCAACAGTAACAGTGAAATCTACCCACAAGCTAAAGGTGTGTACCTCAGTCTCACTTTAGCCCTACTTGGAACAAGTCCTACAAACTATTATCCAAGACAGAGATTTCCAAATGTAAATGCTCTCAATGAGGTGGATAGGTTTACTGATGAAGAAAAATTTATGTTCAGGGTCAGACTACAGGCTCAAGACATTTGTATTGTCCTGCCTTTTAATAAAAAAAAAAAAAAAAAAAAAACCAACAAAAAAAAAAACACCAACAAAAAAAAAAAAACACCAGCTATCCTCACTTATCTGAGAACAAAACTTCATGAAAATCAAATAATAAAAATTTTCCAATTTTATTTGTTTCAACTTTTCCATTACCATCTAAATAACTTGTCACCTTTTGTTTGGTTGGTTGGCTTTATTTGTTTCTTTTGGGGAGGGGGTTGGTTGGTTGGTTGGTTTGGAGTGAGGAGGGATTGAGGGGGGATTGGTTTGGGAGTTTTGCTTGGTTTTGGATGGTTTTTGGATTTTTTTTTTTGTTTGTTTGTTAGCTGTTTTTTTTGTTATTTTTCTACTCAAAGGAAAAATATTCTCAGTTACTCTACATCTGTGAAGAGGAGAGGATTATTGGTGGAAGACCAGAGGCCTGAAACAATTTTAGGGGAGATTTTTTTATGTTTGTTTTATTAAGGAAATATAATTTAACAAAGCCACTGCTCATTCATATCCTGCCTTTGACAGAAAAATACATGCAGTCAGTGAATAATCATATGTTCTCATCACCACACTAACACAAAGTTCAAGCAGTGTCCAGACCACTGAAAAGCACCAACAGGAGCAAGACAGAGCCCTCTGCATTTCAGGCTCATACCTCTTCTCCCTTCTGTCCTGTCTAGGAAGCACGCAATTGAATTTTGGAAGGAAAATGTTCTTTACGTGTTGTGCAAATGAAAATGCATTGATGGCTTGGGTGTTGTCACAGGTTTGTATCAGACTATTTTTTCACATCTCATCACAATAACTAATATTTCTGACCTCGTTTAACTGGCTACCTTGTTTGCCAGCCCGAACAGGATATCTTGTTGGGTACAGAGGCACTCAGTTATGGGTTTAGGCTCCATATGCTTCCTCTCCAGTCACAAGAGAGCAATAAACACGCAAGCAAGGCGATTCAAAGCATCAGAGTTAAAGTAGACTTTTTAGTCAGCAGGGTCTCTCTGTAGAACCTACTGCTTCCTGGGATGAGTCTCTGCTGGCTACAGAAAGAGTTTGAACACTTAGTTCAAGTCCAGGCACACAGATATACATCCATAAGCATAAGTGTCTTGGTGAATCTCCTGCTGAATGAGTGAGATGAAGTAGCATACCTCTCTTAGATCCCTCCCAAACTTGCAGTGTATTGACGGATATAAGGAAAGATTTTTCTCGGTTTAAGGAAAAAAACCCCATACATTCCGTCAATTCTGTAATCTGTTGTTTTATTGTAATCCCTTTTTACATATAGTTTATGGATTTAAGGCTCAAAGAAATCTTGCAAAGCAAAAAAATTTAAAAAGTGGGGAGAGATCAGTGAAAGAGCTCATTTTCTCTTTATTACAAACCTGTCTCAGGGGCAAAGATGCCCTTGTTCGTCAATGCAGAGTGTAAAGGAGTGAAAAGTTGCACATGACACATGAAGAAAGAGCTTTTTTCCTGGGGAGATGAACCTTTCTTCTCCTTCAGTTCTCCCCTAATTCATCACTAGACACTTTCTTCTGAAAGCAACTTTTCTTGGTATTACTCAAAGTCTGCCTGTTAACATTTCTTATGCAAAATTCCTTCAGCTTCTCTGTTGAAGGCAATGATACAACTCATCATTAGATACTTGGTGTTCAAACAATAGGGCTGGGAATTGACTGGAAGTCCTCAGGGTTTGTGTGCAGATCCATGGAGTGAAGCCTTTCTGCCATGTATTTAAACATAGATAGCCTCCATCCCAGATGCCATAGAACCAATATTGGGACAACATGGGGTTTGAAATATTGAGGCTTGCTGAGATCTACAGTATGTTAGAATGAGCACAGCATGATACAGACATGGCTATATGATTTCTACAGGGAATATTAACTCAAAAGGAGCATTCCATTAGTGCAGCTACTTGGCTTCCCAACAGGAGCTTGCCCTCAGATTAATAAATAGGTATAATCTGTATGTGTCACTGGCTTCACAGGACAGTCTGCCTGTGCAAACTACAAGATAAACTCTGCTGTGGATGAAGAAAATTTAGAAAGTGTTATTAAATGTGCTCAAATGATTTTTTTTTTCTACCTATAATTCTTTGAAATATAAAATTGCTGCATGCTTGATGTACAAAGAACTTTAAAGAGAATTTTTAATAGTCTTCAGGAGCTTTCCAAACTTATCCAGAATCCTTCAGATCTGAGATAAAAGACAGTCTGTACCTGCTGTACCTGCTGGCTCCTCTAATAAATGATCTTCCATGTTGTAAACTCAGATTGTTTTGAGGCATTCTACCTTTACACAGAAAATATTAAACTTCATACTTAATGGCATTGGCCTCATTTTCAGTGTCAGATCCTCAGCTAGTATCAACTGATGCTGGATTCATTAGTTTCTTTGAATGGCTTAAATTTACACCAGCTGAGGCTCTGGCTCCTATTCTTGAAAATCCAAGCCAGCACAAAAGGACTTTCCTCCCTGCTTCTTATAGGTCTTTCCAGTATTACAGCTACTAATCCCAGATGTAGCTTGTGCTGCTGACAGATGTCCTCAATAATTATATTGTTGGGTCTTCTGCTTACTACGTTTAGCATGATACTGACATATGGCAATGCTGCGACGATACCGGGGCACCGAGCCAATGTTGTCATTTCCTATTTACAAAGTAATATGTTTGGGAACCAACACCAATTCAAATAGGAAGGAGCTTTCTGATGAGGACCCTGTAGTCAGGGATGGTTAGTGGGAGGCATAATATGTAAATGGAGAGATTAAGTGCTTTATTTTAATTAATCAATTACTTAATTAAAGGGGCAGGGCTGACAGCTGCATAATCACAGTTGGATCTTTGGAGGTTCAAACATTTTCTTTCTCTTTTCAGGCTTTCAACCTTCATGTCACCTTTCATTTCTTTCACCCTTTTTCCCAGCCTAACGTCCTGCTGCTCCTTTTACCACAGTACCAACAAAATCAGTCTCATCCTCACCATCCCTGCTGCCCAGACATATTGCCTGTTTGGCATAATTTCTCTTCTAGACTACATGTTCTCCCTTCTTCGCTTATTTTCCACATAATTTCATATACAGCTGTAGTTGTTTTCTGCCTGTCTTGCCACTGTTGGGATGACTTTCCTGCTCTTTCTTTTCTCAATTATGCAGTGCCTTGATTTTCCACCGGGATAATTTAGCTTTACCCTTTTCTGTTTGATGCTCAAGGATTTTGTGCCTCTTTTGAATTGCATTTCATAAGGGACCCTCTACAGTTCCTCCTTTGATATTACTGGTTAAAAAAAAAAATTGGGTCTTAAAGCTAGTTTCAGTTTACAGGAGGTGTGAGTGCTCAACTCAGGTGTCTCACCAATCTGTTTTATTTACAGATTATACAAAGTTCTGTTCAGCTGAATTTAGGATGAAGCAAACAAGAGGGGATTTTTTCCTGTTAGAAGTGTTTCATGCCTTTTTCAGCCAGCACTTTACCCCCCAAAAATCATACTTGATAAGCTCTCTTTTATTTGTTTTGAGAACGAGGCTCTCAACACTTGTTTAGAGAGTGATCAGTGTTTCTCTCCTAAATTTTGTTTTTCCCACCTCAGTGTCCTGGTCATAAATACATCTCTCCTAAGCCAGTATTCCCCCAAATCCTTTGTCAGCCTGAACATCACAAAGGCACTGGTTTTAATGCATGTACTTTACAGGAGGTTTTCTACAGATTTAGTCACCTGTTTGCTAGGTGTTTAACTTCACATTGTCCAAAAAAATCTTATAGGCTTCTGGTTGTGAGGCTCAGCTCAGACCATAACTCTGAAACAAAATATCCAAAGGCCAAGACTCAAGTAAGACAGGATAGAGAAAGACCCCTTGCAATCAGATATTTTTCCCCATTGCAGCAAGTTTGTGACTCACAACTACTGACAGCGTAGACACTTTTTGGAACAGAATATTCTTACCTGGTATCACATATGTTGTTTTATCTCCAGCTCAGGTTTAAAGACAGAGACAGCACAGAAGGCTTTCTGGGCCTCAGGTCTTGTCTTGAGAGAACCACACAGAACTTCACACCAGCCCTTTATAAGGATGGTGATGCTCAAATGGAGACAAGAGCATGGTTTGAGTCAGGGGTTCTGCAGCCCACAAGCCACTTGCAATCTGTGTTTTATATGCAAAGAGACAGATTAATTCAACCCCCTTTGAAAGAATAAATTAACTATGAAAGCTGTACCAATACAGATATTTTTCAGTTGTGCTGGTCCCAGCATGAGTAACTGGGCACTCAGGGCCTGATGTTGGCAGCCAATTATAAGATCGAGCAGCCTGTCTTGCTGAGTTATTAACTAAGCTCCCTGGCTTTAGTCCAGAAAATCCTACATACCAGACTCCAGCTGGTTCTTTTGAATCCTCTCTCATTCCAACAACAAATCTGCTGCAAGAGCACCATACCTAGATCAAAGAGTCTGGGTTTCATCCATTTATTTTTCAGGTCAATCAACCACACCAGTTGAAACTAGACCATTAGAAGTCTGACAGTCCACCCTGGAGAGCACAGGTAGCCTAGATTCTTCACTGACCACCACAGAGCAGGAGACTATTGCCCTTGTGCTGTCCAGATTTGTGTCCAGACAGATTAGATAAGATTGGGTGTATTACTGGGTCTGTGGCTGGTTTGTGTTTTTGTGGTTAGCAAGAGAGAGAACAACTAAATCAAGAGACAAACCTGTAGACCTGAAAATGTGAAAAGAGATGCTTTCTGTCATATACACAGAGTCAAAAATGCAGTGAGTAAGGACTTCTGACAAGGAGGAGAAAAGAAATGAAGAACGGTAAAGACCACATGGGGTGGGCTGCCACAAGCAGCTGTACCAGACTGAACTGGCAAATCTGAGGACCAAGTGTTGCTCACAGAACTGGGGGATGTAGAGAACAAAACAAGAGGTGTTAATGAAATATGGCTCATTTCAGCAGACATTCACCACTGTCAGTCTGATGAATCACCAGTCCTCCCAGATATTAACAGTTCTCTCCTGGAGTTCATACACTTGTGGGGAACCATACCTCTGGAATACTGTGTGTCTCTGAGTGTATGT
Source organism: Cettia cetti (assembly GCA_013401135.1). Taxonomy (NCBI): domain Eukaryota; kingdom Metazoa; phylum Chordata; class Aves; order Passeriformes; family Sylviidae; genus Cettia; species Cettia cetti. The sequence goes on from VZUI01053756.1 coordinate 14,845, forward strand.
GTGTTTAAGCTGAGAACACAGCTGAAAAATGGCACTTCAGCCCCATTGCTCACAATAAATCAACTTTAGAATCAAAACAGTCTCCAAAATTTGGTAGTGACAGTCGGGTGTATCCTTCCCACTCAAGCATGAATTTAGTAGTGATGGTGATCTTTGCCTTATTTGAAATTTTATACTATGTCAGGTATTTCCAGCTCCCTCTGTTGAACAGCCAATACTGATTTCAATGTGCAATACCTACATTGTCATAGATGTCTCTTTTACCCCAAAGTCTTTCCAGCCATAGCCTGTGGATTAAAGGTTGATTGATGATTTAAGTGAATCAAAAACTATAATTGAATGAAACATTGATGTGAAAGCCATAGTCCAAGGCCCATTCAATGTTAGGCAGAAATTCAAGAATATCTCAATGACTACTTTGATGTCAGCTCATTTGTTAAGTTCATGATTATGGAGAAACTGCACACTATGAATAAGAAATTTTGTTAGCTTGTTATTCATGAAGATGCATTACAAACTGAACTGTAAAGAAATTTTTGGTTTAGGACCTTCTTTTCTTTTGTTTAAGAGAGCAGTACATAAGCTGGGGGAGAGTTGACTGAGATGAGACAATTGGTGTTGGGGGATGGGTTGGGCATTGTTCTGTGGATGGTGTCATGCATCACTTGCTTTTCTTGGGTTTTAGCTTTCTCTCCAACTCCTTTTTATTAGGAGTATTAGTGTATTTTACTTTGTATCAGTTGTTACACTGTTCTTGTATCAACTCATGAATTTAATTTTTTTTCCTGATCCTTCTCCTCATCCCAGCTCCTTCCAGGAGCTTAAAACATATCTCCAGTGGTTCCACATCATCAGGGTAGCCAAACTGTAGCCTTTGAAACTATCAAGTTAACATGAAATGTGCAGAGAAAAATCATGCAAATGTGTCTCTTTTTATCTCTGTGGTATGAGAGGGATGGCAAACATTGAGGGGCTTTTCTTCACCCCTCCCAACACCCTTATTCTTATGCCCTCTTACTCTGTGGATCTAAAGTTCACAGTGTCTTTAAAATAAAGTTCCTTTTAGACGGAGCTTACATGTGGCCTGGTGAGACCTGCCCTCTGTGATGGAGGCAAACTTCCCTCTGCAGGCTGCACAAGGACAAACTACTTGGGAAGAACTGGAATCATCTTTGTCAATGATGTAACTCCCTTGACTTCAGTGACAGTAAAGAATTTGGCAACAGCATAATTTTTTATGATGTAGTGGTTAAAATCCCTGTTACTATCTTATGAAGAAATAAATCAGTTTAAAGCACTCTGTTTCTTTGGCAAAGTCCTGAGCCCTCTAGATCTGATATTTCTAGGGCTTAGTATGTGGGCTGGTTACCATGCAACTGGAGATTTTGTTTGTTTTAAAAATGCAAGATTTCTTTTCCCAGTGCACAGATTACATGAAATTGCCAAGCGCAATAAAGGAAAACTGACACAATAAACAAAAAATTATCCCAGCACATATTTTCCATTTACAAACCTGAAATAAAGGTATAAAGTGAGAAATGTCTGTTGACACTGCTGCCCTAGGATAATCTCCCTACTTTCATGTCCTTTGCAGAAAGCACAAATTAATACATTAAATGTGCTGTTATTGTAACCTCTAAAGTATTTTTTCTTTCAAAAACTGTAATTTTCAGAAAAATTCTAGTTTCACTGTCTAACAACACATTGACAGTGAACTATTATTTCTTCCCCTAGTACACAAAGGAAGGCATTAAGGCAATCACTGAAATTTTAGCATACCATCTGCCTGAAGTACATTGGTAGATAACACATCTTGATGACCCCTGTGTAGAACCCCAGTCCAAGAATGTCCTATGATGCAACAGACAGTAATGTACCACCTCAAATCTAGACAATCTGGAGAAGGGGTGGAAAACACATATGGGAGAGGAAGGTGCTGACAGCAGCTGGCTGATTCTTCCAGATGGAAATAGAAATGTATCTGAAAAATATTCATCTCTGTCTCGAATTTTGCCATTCAGTGTTTTCATCTAATTGATGTTTGCTCCTCAGTTAAGCCAGAAAGCAGATCTTTGCTCTCCTGTTTGTTTGTGAGCAGCTACAAAATCAGGACCAGAACAGCAGAAAGCCCTCCTTAGCTTAAGGGAACTAAATTCAGATCTGTACTCTAAGAGGATAAACAGAAGTTATAGGTACATTCACTACTCTTCAAGCAGTTCATATGGTAACCACAACGTGGGACCAAAAATAGAGCAAGTGAGACAAGGTGTAATGTCATTTTCTGTTCTGCTGCTGAGGATTCCTTCTGCATTTCCATTGAAACAGACAAACACACATAAAATGAAATGATGTATAGAGCAGAACCAATTCTGTTCTCTTCCAATAGCACTTAAATAACTGGACTATAAAATTATGCTTTCTCTTGCCTATTCTTTCTTTGATCTCATGACTCTTACATCCTTTGCTGCAGAGCTGTCCATTTTCAACAATTAGGAAAAAGAAAAAGGAGAGTTGCAGTTTCAAGTATGGTATTTTAAAATAAATATACAAAAATATTAATGTTCTGGAACCTCTTTTTGTTGTGTTTCACAGTGAAATTCATTGTGACTTTTATTTTATCCTGCACTTTAGCAATCAGAATGTGTTAAATCTGACTTAAGGGGTAGAACATACCCTTTAAAAAACATATACATAAGAAACCTCATACATTAAGAAACTTCCAGTATCAAAACAGATTCAGGGCTTTAGATTAGACTGATGTCTTGAATTTAGAGGTCTACACTCTTTCAGAAACATAAGTGACATTTTGGGGTTTTCACCATAAACTCATTTTTAAACTGTGACAAGTATGAAATGTTATTCCATACATATTACATATTATTTATGGCCTTAGATATCTTGGGTTTGGCAGAGCTGAGGATCTTCTCTTGGGTGTCACTAGAATTTTCTGTCACATTGCATGTAAGAAAAATAATGTTTTTTTCATTTAGTTCTTAAATGCAAATTTAGGACTTTTAATTCTTGGAATACAAAATGGACATTTTGTCCTCAAAGTCCCTAGCTCCCAAATGCTCAAAAAGTGTCAGTGATGTTATACATCCACAGACACTCTGACAGCCAGCTCACTGCTTTCAGAGCTTAAAATGACCATTTAGGCATTTAACCTTAGACATGCAACTTCAGATCTTAACAGTTCAGTACTCATCTCCATAAGAGAAACACCTCCCTCAGGAAGATTTCACATGTTATCAGGTCTGGTTTTCATTTAATCAACAAGTAGCATAGCAACTGCCTTGTCTCTTATTAGCTGTGAGAGTCTAAGCAGTTACTTCAAAGCCCCTCTTGAAATTATAATGAAAAACAATTTCTGGCTGAGAACAGTGGAATCATTTGCTTTATGTTCCCACGGCACCAGAGAAGGCAGAAGAGCACAATGAAGCTGAAGAGTAATGTGTTGACAGAGAGAGAGGCTGAAGGCTATAAAGACATGTAAAACAATAAACAGTGTATGTCATGCCAACAAAATATTTCAGAGGGAAAAGCAGTTCAGGAAAACAGTCTGCTTTGCAGCCTTACAGTTTCTTTTTTTCAGATTCTATTTATTACAATAAAACTATACTGGATGTCCCTTAAGCTTCCATTGTAGGAAATAGCCAGCAATCAAACTATATTTTTACCCAATAGACTACCAGAAATAGTTATTTAAGTGTTGAAACATATTTTTGCTGAAGAGCCTTTATTACTGCAGGTGTTTAAGTCTTTTTTTATTTTTCACTTACACATTTGTATTTTATGTATTCTGCAAGAATTGCTTTGGTTTTGTGCTCAGAATTTTTCTATTTTCCTCTCCTTAGTCCTGTTGATGTTTATTGTGATATTGCAGAAACCCAGAGGGAAAAGATAGCCTAAAGCCAAGCTAGAGAGTCTGTCTCTCTAAAGCTGAGTCTCTCCTGAGAATGCAGGGAGGAGAGGAGAACAAGCTCTCAAATATGAAATCCAACATCTTGCCTTGCTGATCAGGTATGTGGCTGGGGCTGTGATGTCACTGCTCACAGATATAGAAGGTTTATGCTCCATCCTCTCACCAGGGCTCACCGGGTACCAAAATAGGCCTTTGCTGAACTGACTGCAGCATTGGAGGGGCAAATGCTGTGATAACTTCAGGAGAAGTTGGGGTTACACTAAACAAGACCTAGAGACACCAATGCAGTCCAAAATGTTGAGGAAACATCATCCAGGAACCATTTACTGAGTACATCAATCCTGTATCTTACTACTGAATGAAACACTGAAGCTGTAGCAATGGCCAGCCCACATCCATGAGACATCACTGCAGCACCTCCACTCAATAAAGAATCTGGTGTTTAGTCCTTCCTGTGCCCACAGAATTGGCACATTTTGCTTTTCTTATATTCCTGTCACATTTAGCCTTTCAGCATTATTCATTACTGAGTCTCACTTCACTTTTCTTCTGTATTATTCACTTCTCCAAATAGCTGAGAAACGTTCTGTACTATTGTATTTCTCAACATTTCATTTTTCAGTGACTCAGGAAATGGAGAAAAAAGGAGCTTTTATAGATTCTTACATAGCCAATAAAAATGTACACACTGTATGGAGAAATAAGCACATCTGTGCCTTTTCTCTCAGTCTTTGAGCACAGTGCACAAACTGATCCTCTACCTTTATCAAATGGCTAATTACTCCTCCCACAATGAACTAATTTTCTTGCTTATATCATGAACAGATGTAATTACACAGTTACAGACTAAGGTAACCCCTGCACATGGGCTGCACATTCCCCAGGTGGACATGCCACTTTATTCAAATTTAGAATGAGATTCTGTATTTCCACAATAAACAGATCTAAACAGGTCACCAGTTAATTAGGAAGTATGTTTAATAATTACTAACATTCTTTTTAGTGCCCTTGGTAAGTGCCCTTAGCAAGTCTGTAAAGTTTATTCATTTATGTGGGTCTCATTATTTATTTATTTAATGTCTGCTACTTTCTAAATTCTTAAATTTAGCCCTTTCCAAACCCAGACAAAATTTTCTTTTGTCCCCCCCCCCAACACTACCACTTTTGATGAGTAATTTCATTATTTCTATATTTCACTAACAAAATTCTATATAAAATCTCATCAGCATTCTTCTTTCTTTCTTACATTTCTATTTGACATGCTCAGTTGCTGAAGCATTTGTTTCTGGGCTGATAACTGGTCAAGCTGTTCCCAGGTCTGGAGCCAATCTGGTAGGTCAGCCAGCTGGAGCAGTGACAGAAACACTGAACTGTGTTTCATCCATCAGAGACCAGCCGCTGTCCTCTCAAAATGCATTAATTCTTTTCTCATGTTCTGCTGGACAGTGGCCCTTTACTTGACATCCACTCCTTCATCTTCTGAGCTGCTAGGGTTTTTTTTGGTTCTGCAGTAGCTACATCTGAGCAGCAAAACGCATAATAGGAATGTTCTATAACAAAATATTATTACAGTGTTTAAACAAATACTAAATTAATCAGCCACATCACATTTGGTAAAGTTTATGCATTCAAGACTGCTGAAGTCTGCACATGTATGAAAACTCACAGCTGAAGCCTCTACTCTTTGTGCTTGTGCATTGCACCAAAGAGAACTCCTGAGTTCAAAGAGTTCTGCAAAGCTGAGTGCAGTGCAGGCAGTTGGAGGTACAGAGGAAGAGCTGCCATTCTGCAGCTACACCACCTTTGGCATTTAATGGTTCAAGTTAAAAATTCAGGGTTAATTCTTGCCCCAGGAGAGAAAGACAACAGTGCAGCATACAGTCCTTTATTGAGCACAGTGTGTCTCCAGTTCCAGGCAGTGAAGAAGTGCCTGTACAGAGGTGTTCAGATGAGGGCAGCCAGTAAAGACGCTAGAATATGCTGATATATTCACTCCTGTAAGTGAATCTGTATGTGAGTTTTTGCCAAAGTAACTCTTTAGAATATTACAGCAATATAAGCTTGTACTTATAATAAAACATGAATAGTGTTCCAACAGAATTATTAAGGACTGTATTTTAGATAACCTCTGAGACAAGAGACAGAGCAGTTAATCCAATCACACTGGAGGAACTAAGAAATACATTTGCGGAACACCTCCTGAGGCAGCTTAAAGGTTTTCCTTGAAGGTGTGTCTTCAATCAGCCAAGGCATGTTCTTTCTTACAGCAAAGAGTAATTTAGTGTCCACATAAGTAACACAGTGTAACAAGGGTTACTATAAGCAAGGTCTATCAGAATGCGTCTATCTTCTACATGAAGTCTTTTGAACATTCCTCTCCTCTGATACATGAGGTTCTAGGGTTTGATTTACTTGAGAAAAGTAATATGCGACCTCCTTTAGAGAGACTATTTAAATTTCTCTCTATTGTCTTTATCAGTTTCATCTCATAGACCCATAGATTCACAGACTCATAGAATCATAAACTCATAGACTCATAGAATTATAGAATGGTTTGGTCTGGAAGGAACTTTAAAGATTATCCAGTTCCAACCTCCCCACCACTGGATGGAACAATTTCCAACAGATGAGGCTGATCAGGACCCCATCCAACCTGGCCTTAAACACTTCCAGGGATGGAGTAATGCAGGTGCCTCCTCCACCTATGTTTACTAACCTGGGGAAGACAGTGTGGTAAGCCCACAAAGAAGCAGAAGTAATACCCCACTGTTGTGGGAGAGGCTATTTTCGCTGCTCTCCTCTGCCATTCATTTCTTAATCTTTGTAAACTCAAAGCCATGGGTTTCTGTGCTGACTGGTGACAGGATCTGAGGGAACGGTCTGAAGCTGGGTCAGGAGAGGTTTAGGTTGGATACTAGAAAGAGGTTCTTCATTCAGAAGGGCACTGGAACAGCTCTCCAGGGAAGTGGTCACAGCACCAGCCTGACAGAGCTCAAGAAGCATTTCTACAATGCTCTCAGGCACATGGTGTGACTCTGGCGGTGTGCTGAGCAGGGCCATGAGTTGGAGTCAATGATCCTTGCACAGGAAAGAAATATTTCTTAATACCTCATCTAAACGTTCCCCCTTTCAGTTTAAAGCCATTCCCCCTATTGCAAGGCACCCTGGTCAAAAGTCCCTCTCCAGCTCTCTTGCAGCCCCTTTGGGTATTGGAAGATGCCATAGGACCTCCCCAGAGCCTCTTCTTCTTCAGGCCAACAGCCCCAACCCTCTCTGCCTGTCTTCATAGAAGAGGTGCTCCAGCCTTCCAAACATCTTTGTGGTCTCTTCTGGAATATTTTTAGGTCCAGCCTTGCTTATTAAAATTGATGCCATGCTGTCAATTCTACGTTTCTTTATCTCTTTGTCTGGGATTTATAAGATATAATTTGAGTAGATTGTGTCAATCATTGTCTTATACAAGTAACAGTTCAGATGTTCCCAAAGCAGCTGTATCAGCACTTTTTTATTTGTTACATTATTTTGTCTAGAAGGCAAGAGGATACCTCTTTCAATATTGTAGTCAATATTTAAATATTCGTATCCAAATCATTAATGGGCAAGCATCTACATCCCCAAATAATTCATGATGGAAAATGAACACTGCCAGCAGCAAGCTCCCTCAGTCAGCTCATCTCACAGCAACATTTCCTACATGAAATTGTACTGAAGATGTACAAGTATGCACCATCTAAAAAATACTGAATAAGCTGCGATTTTCAAGGTCACTTTACCAAGAAAATATTTCAAGATTGCTCTTTCATTGCAAACTACTGTTGTTTTCTAAATCAATAATCTTTAATTTAAAGATCCCAAACAATATTTTTCTTAGACTGGATAAGTTATTCGACAGGAACTGAAATCCAGAAGGGCTAGTTTCAGCAGTGGGCAGAAGGAGAGTTGCAAGCAAGTTAGGGTATTGACTACAGAATCTTTCTATAAAATTAAATTTAAAAGAGGGAGTATTTTCTATGTTGAAAAGTTTGGTCACTTGTAGTTGATCTCATTATTCTCATTCTGCTGTTGAAATACATCCTTCCACACCACCTGGACTTACTCAGGGTCAGGACACTCTTTAATCCCTGACTCAAACTAGTTACAATACGCAGATCTGTAGCCTGGAGTCTCTGAGAGAACAATACATTTGGGGAATTTTAAGGATTCTTCTGGAAGGGTCCACGCATTCACAGGTTGTATGAGAAGCTGCTGTTATTTCCCTGCAATGCCTGGGATAGGGGGGACCTCAGTTGGATTAGAAGTCATTTATGTTGTTGCAGGAAGGACATTTTTTATATCTCTGAGTTTAACATTACTGGCATTTCATTTTTCTCTTAATCAGCTTTCAGTGGAGTTGATCTTGACTTAAGATAGGGGATGACCTCTCAAGGTCATACCCTTTCTGTCATCTGAAAAACATTAAGTGTGGGCAACCTAAGGCTTTTTTCAATTGACAGGCTTGTTGCCTGAGAGCAGAGCTTCAGATTTGACTTTAGTGCATTATATTATGAACTTTCTTTTTCTTTACAGATTCTTCTGCACATATGATGTACTTTGCCTGTGAGATTTGAACCCTTTCCCCTCCAAAATCGGTGTCAGCAAGCTAATTGTTCTGAGCAGTAAACAGAACTTTCAACCAGGTCTCTGTTCTTAAAAACAATAATGAAAATGCTATACAGTGCTTTTTTTCACCTAGGTCTTGTGGAAATTGCCACCCCTTTCATAAAATTACATGCTTCCAAAGGCACAGGCTTCACTAAAGCTGGGCATTCCCCTGATAATTTCTTCCAGTGATCTGTATCTAGGAACAATAGTACATTTTAACTCAAATGTGCATGTCTTCAGCTTCCAGACATTGGTTCTTGTTACTTCCTTCCTCTTAGATTGAAGGGTTATTTAATACCCATTACAGTCTCCCTGTGAAAGTAGTGTGATTGTGATCAAGGGCAAAACTGCATCATGCTGGCGGAGGCATCCAAGGCATCTGAGCTGTCTCAGTTTATACAAACCAGCACATGTGGAAGTGTAGAGAAGTGCAGCACAGACACCCCAGCACCGATTGCACACTGAGGAGCCAGAGCACAGAGAACAGCATAGCTGCACTTGCAGATAGACTGCAATTACAGCTAATTATCAGCACTTTTACCATGCTGAGACCTCACATCAGGTCACTCCTTCATTTTGATCCCTGTGTCTTTTTCATGGTCCTGTTCATGAAAAGATCATCTTGCCTCATTGTCTTATCCTTATGTACTATTTTACCAACTTGCCTTTCTTTTTTCAGTTTTAATTACAAATGTTATCATAAGTGATTTATTATTTACTTTCAAAAATAATCAGTGAAGTCCTTGAATGGTATCAGGTCTGCTACTGATCCCCGTGAAACTCAGTTATAAGTATATTCAGCTGTTGATAATTTCCTGGAGACAATCTCTTTCTAAGATCTATCACTTAACCAGTTCTTAATTCATAAAACATTTGCTTTATTAATAGTATATGATGCCAATGTTTAAATCAGAACATGCTGTGTTGCCAAATTAAAATATTTTACAAAAATCAGATTACTCAAACAAGCTTGCAATTTCATCGAAGAATAAAGTGAGATTTCTTTGACATGATCTGCTTTTCATAAAACCGTGTTGTCTGGAAATAATTTTATTTCTATCCTTTAATTATTTCTCAGCTGATTCTCTTCCCAGCTTTTCTGTTATATTTTCTGGAACAGATGTCAGACCAATTGACCTACACTGAACTCCAGTCATCTTGTCAGAATTTTTTTAATATTGGGTCACTGTAAATTCAGTTTCAGTCTTCTGGAATTTTCCTGGTGTTCCAGAATTTGTTAAAAATAAGGATTAAAGATTAAAGATTTCCTAGAGCAATTTGTGTGCAAAACATCTGTTTCCACTGAATTAGAAGTGTTTAATTCTACTTAAAGTTGCTCTGTATTTTCCTCAGACCATGACAAGCCAGAAAGAAATTTGTTGTTGTACAGCATCTGTATTTTATTTCTAGGAACTCGGCTATTTTTATGAATTTTAATTATTCTATGTCTTCTAAAAAGAATTTGATGATTTGTTTCCAACATCATGACACTGATATTTTCCATCATCACTCTATCTTCAGATATACTTTCATATCATCATACATTACAAACCTACATTTTATCATGCTAACATTTTTCCTCCATATTTTTAGTTTCTCACATAATCTTTTCCAGTATTTTTAGCAAGTAAATTACATATTGTATATCATTGTGCTTGGGGTTTTTATGTTTTTTGTTTTTTGGTTGTTTGTTTTTTTTTTTTTGCTAACTGCTCTCTTACTTCTTAATGTAATGAAGTTTTATTTATAAACAACTGAGAGACTTGGATGTGCATTGTTGGAAGACTTAGATATGTAGCAGATATGCATTAAAGCAAAATGCATTATCAGCCTAAATTTCCAGTCCAATCCCTCCTCACCATCAAACGGGTTTTGCCCGTATAAATTGAACCCTTCTGAAGACACTTTGATGTAAATACTAAATAATATTTGAGATATATATTCTTCACCTTAAATATTGCAATCAGTGGGTTTTGAGCATGTTTCCAGTCCAACAGCATTTTTACATTTATTAATCACTTAAGACATCCTGTTACACCACTATGAAGGCTTGAAAGTATTGAAAGAAGCTTCATTTGTTCCTGAAACAATCTATCAGCAAAACTGACTTTTATGATTACATCAGTTTCTGTCCTGAAGATTAAAATGAAGTTGTTTCCACTCCAGTGAAGTGTCCTTCCTCATTTCTCTACTAGTTTTTCTAAACATGAACTCTCTTTGCAAACATGTTTCCTATGACTGACTATACAGTTAAAAAACGGGCAAATTTGGAAAACATAGAACATCTTCACAGGTAAAGAGCCGTTGAAAGTGTCACAGAGAAAAAACATCAAAAACATCAGCCTGCATGCAAAGATTTCAGGTTTCAGCCAAAGCCAATGAGTAAGGTAATTTGCAAAATATTGCAGTTGTTCATAGGATGTTTAAATGAACTGCTTGTTATCTGAGCATATCATAAGCTTTGCAACTCTCCTGCAAGATAGAATTGTTTCCACATTTGTGTCATTTTTTAGCTAATAGGAAGCTTCAAGTGAATTGTTCAAGATCAAAAATGAGCAGAAGAGGAGGGATTTGAACCTTCTTCTCCAAAAACTTATGAGGCATTAACTCATGAACTGAGCTTCCTTTCTGAAAAAAACTACAGCTGTTCTTTGGCTGAATAAGGAATGTATTTCCTGTGCAGTCAATTCACCCCCCAGCATCTCCCAGATTTACTTTCTTCCAGTTCTGTTGTGCAGCTTTTTTGCTCCTAAACCCAAACAGCAGATAGAGAAATCTATCTGGAAATCTATCTATCCAGGTCTGCAATGAACTGTAATGAAATGAATAATATAATGCCAGCTAGTTAACTAAACTATCATCAGTCTACAATGACAATAAGCTGACGATAATCTATATTCCATCTTCATCTTTCATTGTTCTAGCTAGGTGGTTTGTTTAAGCCTCTTAACCTAATTACTGAAATTCATTGTTCTCATTAGTGCCATTTGTTGCCAAACAAGAAAAAAAAGGGTTTTCTAACAGAGCTGGAAAGCTCCCAAAGTATTTGGTTGGCTGCAGCACTTCCCTCATTCTCACAAGCTTAAGCGAGCACAGAACATCTTTGTTTTGCAGTTGTCAAGGTTCTAACCAGTTGTTGGGATCTTTGCACACTTGTCATCATTTAAGGACAACGTAAAATATATTGACAGCAACATGGGTATAATTCCCATAAGGGATTACTGAAGGTAATTTTTCAGGAAATGGAAATACTGTGAATTGATGCTAGTGTAAAGATTTACAAGAAAATAAACAAAGACTTCACTGTGTCAAATATCATCCTTGTATTGTGATAAACCTAACTAGATGTTGCCAAAGGACTTTGCAAGAATTAAAGCTTGCATTCCTGTCCATCTCATTCCAGTTCATTGGCCAGACTCATTTTCCCACAGTACATCTATACTCATGACTGCCTTTTTATACAAAATTAAGTTCATCTAAGGAGCTCACCCTCTACTTAACTGAAAACATGGGAAAAGTGAGGGTCTGTGTAGGCATTTCTTCAGTCCCATCCTCAGGCTCTAGTGTTTCACTTTTCAATTGCAAGCCAGCTTTTAATACAGAATGTGGACATGGTCAGATAAAATTTCAGTTGGCAGTGCAATTTTTATTTGTATAACAGGTGCATTGGAAATATGTGGTGTAAACCCTTGGCAATGATATTGGAGTGGAGCGTCATTTTTTTTGCATGTGACACAACTGAAAAAAATGTGTACTTCTTCTTGTGTACATTTTGAAAACTCCCTTGTAAAAAAATCTGATTTTTCAGGATGACATCACAATTTTCTAAAGTTGTTGAATTTCAAGAGTTCTAGAACATTTTCATTTAGGGATCCACACCATATGTGAAAACCTGTTTCTAAAATACAGAATCGCTATGTTCCCTGTGTTTGAACACAGAAATGACCTGGCATCTCTGTTTAGCAAGTCTGTGTTAAGTTCTTTTCCTAAAGCTACATTTTGGACTCCTAGCTTTGTCTCTATATTAATAAACACATTGCATCTTATTCACAAGCAGAAATAACTGATCAAAAAGTATCTGACACAAAGTAGTATTCTCATTGATCCAAAGTTTATTTTAATGAGGTTTAAGGAAACAGTTTAGCTAGGAAGTAATATTTTAAGTAAAAGTTTTACCCTAAGCCATTAGAGAGGGAAGGGAAGGGAAGGGAAGGGAAGGGAAGGGAAGGGAAGGGAAGGGAAGGGAAGGGAAGGGAAGGGAAG
>VZUI01053757.1:0-14291 GCA_013401135.1 Cettia cetti
GAAAAATCCTTCCCTGTGAGGGTGGGCAGGCCCTGGCACAGGGTGCCCAGAGCAGCTGTGGCTGCCCCTGGATCCCTGGCAGTGCCCAAGGCCAGGCTGGACACTGGGGCTGGGAGCAGCCTGGGGCAGTGGGAGGTGTCCCTGCCATGGCAGGGGTGGCACTGGACGATCTTTAATGTCCCTTCCAACCCAAACCATTCCATGATTCTATAACTCTATGATTATTGATTTCCCCCAGCTCCCTTGTGTGCTGAGATAATACAACTGTAAAAACTCAGAAAATGAGTCAAATTCCTGCAGAGGAATCCCTGGGATGAACCCCTCAGCATCCTCAGCAGAGCCACCCTTGAATTCAGGACGAGCCTGTACTAAACTGCCCACATTTTATTTCAAGGAGAGGCTTCTTTTTCCACACTATTTATCCACATTAACATAACTTGGGAGGGGAGAATATCAAACCAAACGAAACTTTAGTTAATTGCAGTGCATTTAATCAGCAATGAAGACATATCCTTTCTTTGACAGCAAACTGGAAAAGCCCTTAAGCCGTGTCATCCGTGGTAGGACAAAAAATTTGCATTTTTATCCTGGAGGGATTTTGTTGCTTCATAGCAGAAGTTCTGGATCATTTTGTGTTGTGGTTTGAAGAAGCAAACTGAGCTGCATGTTCTCTGCTGCAATTGACTTTGAGGAAGTGTTAAAATGGAAATGTTAAATGAATTGCTTTGAAAGCCTTGATTTTCCATTGAAAGTAGTTCACTGTATACCGTGGGTGAAAACTCAGTGTATTTATGTGTCATCTAAATGTCTTCATCCTTTTCACAGCGTTTGATGAGGTATCACTTCAGTTGTGATGTTTATGCTATTTACTGAATGTGCTTAACTGTAAGAAAAATAAAGCCATGTCTCAAATTCCTGGAGAGAAGTGGAGGAAAATCCCCTCTTCCTCTGTGTGCACCCACCCTAAACCATGAGCAAAGAGGATTCTGTTTTTCTGCAGAGTCTACCACACATTCCACCCACTTCCTCAGGTTTTCCACGGGTGCTGGACTTCCAAGGCCCAGGATGGGACCCACAGCAGAGCTCATAAATGAGCACCAAGACACATCTCCCAGTGCCTCCAACCCACAGTCTCTCATCTGAAGAGAATTTCCATGAGCCACATTAACATAATCAATCAAGCACAATCCATCCTCTTACTTCTGGAAGTAAGAGGCTGAACGACTGGATGCTTGAAGTTTTTGACTTGTAAATCAGCCATCTGGTACCAGCATCACTAGAAAAGGAGAAATACATAAAAAACCCACTCAGTCTGCTAAGTTCACAAAGGCAACACAGCCTGCAGCTCTTCCTCAATATTTTTCCCCTTTTTTTAAAAAAAACTTCTTTGACCTGGGCTGTTCTGATCCTCACACTTTATGAGCATCCAAAGAACCCCATAACCCCTAGAAAAATAACCCCCATACAGATAAAGAAAGTATATGGAGGTGGATATTGCATAGATGTACCAAGATGGGCATGTAGCAGTGTTGGAAAAGAACCACAATGAATGTCATAATGAGCATGTTCAAGACTGGGTAAGATCAATCACACCCTCAGCAGTAAAACTGATGTCACAGAAGGTTGCAAGAGCTCCAGGTAAATGTTGTGGGGCAGAATGCCAAGAGCTGTGAGATCTTTAGCTGGAGAAATTCAAAGCCACGTTAGCATCAAGATTTAAAAAAAAAAAAAAAAAAGCATTAAAGGAGACAGAGCTACAGCACACAGCAGCCATGACATCACTAATCTGCCTGGAGTAGAGGGCAAAAACACATTTGCTTCTTGTTGCAAGTTTCACTTCTGATTTTACATACACTGGGTAACAACTCTGTCAAGGTCACCGAAACCACAGATGTGCAAACACCGATCCCTCCGAGTCCAGCGTTGCGCAAGGTTCGGTTTAATGATAACCTCTCCAGGGTGCCTTTTAAAACTCATCCTTCCACATGACATTTGAGATGATTTCACACGTGGCCCTTGCTTCCAGGCCTCAAAGGGTTACATTTTCAGTGTGAGATTAGCTATATTCAGAACGAAGCTTCCTTCGCCACCAGCACGGCAAGCGTGTCAGGATATCGCCGCTGCTGCAGCAACAAAGCCTCCTCCTGTGTTTTAAAGTACAAAAAGAAACACTTCCCGAGGAACAGGCCCCATCCATTGTGTCCCAGGTCCCATTTTTTGAAGTATGGGGACGTGCAATAGGCACAACTGCTTTCAATAAAGGGAACAATGGGTAATTACAGGCTCCAGAATGGGCTCGGGCACCCCAGTTTTGCTCTGCCTGTTTTAGAGGAGCTTTGTTTGGCTTTGCTGGATGTCAACTGCTGGGCATTAATTAATTAATTAATTAAATTTATTTTTATTTTTAGTTCATGCCTAACGGTCTTGAGGAACTTTTCAAGATGCATGTTCTAAATCATAAATTTTGGTCTTCTGTGTACATTGTGATGTGCCAGCAGCTTCCTGAGCTTCTGGCCACGTCTGGAAGCAATCCCTGGGTCAGCCAGTGTGACTGTGTGGGATGGGCAGGATAAGCCCTGGTGCTGTGGGTTTCTTATCACCCCATCGGGCTGGCTCACCCTCCTGCTGGAGATAGCCACGGCCTCCAGCTCCAAAGAGGAAAGAGGGGTGATGTGAAGGTTCTGAAGCAGAGCATGATCCCACATTCCCTTCTGCTGCCACCAGTAGCCTCTGTCTGAGGGACGGGAGAGGCAAGGACCTCCTAAACCACCACAGCTATTTTCTCAGGGAGCATGGCTTTATTACAGCCTTTGTGACTTGTCATTACACTTTGGCTTCACTCTGGTCCTCCTAAAAACCAGCAAAACCCTTGGAGCTGTCTCCAGATGGAGCTGCACTCTGGTCTGTGCTGTGAACCACAGGAGAAAGAACACCAAAACTGTGGATTTGGTGCTGTCTTCCCTGCCTTCTTTTCCCACAGTTAAACAGAAGCCCCCTTCATGCTTGCCAGTGATCCTGAAATGAGTTGCAGTGACCAGAGTGAGCTTAGGAAGGTTTTATGGCCAGCCTTGGAATGTCTGGTGAGCAGTCACTTCAACATGAACAGCAGCCAGCTGGTTCTGGGCTCCCCTAATCTGGTATTTGCAGCTTTTCCTCGCTGCCAGATGACATTTTAGGCCTTGGATGGTTTCACTCCTTTTGCTTGGTTTGGTTTCAAGTTTACACATAAACAGCCACTACAGGAGACGCCAACAAACCTCGACTCAATTCCTCATCAGAAAACAATTTTGTACTCCCACACCAATCCCACAAATGCCTCTGACTCTCTAATAAAGCAGCATTGAAAATGTGCTCCCTGACGTGACTTAGGGCTAAGATATGGTCAGGGCTGGAGGTTCCCTCTGAAAGGAGAGGGTGAAAAAGGACCCTGAACCAAGTGCCTGCTGTTGCTGCTCTCTTCTCTTGGGACATCACCTTTGAGGAGCTTTCTGGGGCAGGTGAAACCTCGGTGTCAGCTGCTGTGCAACACCTGCCATTCCACCTTTTCCAACCCCACAAATTAAATCCTTACACTACAGGACTACTCAGAGACCCATGAGCGTTGCCACATGCTTGATTGGTACAAGTGTAATTACAGCTGAGGTGGTGTTGATGATCTAAAAATAAAGCCATGACTTAAAACTACAGGAGATTTCGACCAGGAAATAACTGGTCCTGAGTGTTGGGGACCAGTTCAGGGATTTGAGCATTTTCAGATTTGGGGCAGCAATGATGGAGGGCTTCTCTAGGGTGCTGGAAGGAGGCCCAGGCTCATTCCTCATCCTCTTGGCCTCAGTTCCTCATTTAGACACAACACAAGCCACGACCTTTCTCTGGCTTCATTATTTGCATCTCTTCTGGGCAGGGTCTATTTGTCCCCACGTGTTTATGTGGTACACAGGGACAAAAATTTCCATTGGGACTCTGAGGGTGACAATAGCCCACAAAAAGAGCGTGTGCCCAAACAGGCCCAGCAGGATGGCCCTGCAGGGAGGCATTGGGAGGCTGAGGGTGTAAATCCACCCAGCACAGCCAGCAAGGGGGTGGCCACAGCACTGATCATGGAATTATGGAATATCCTGAGCTGGAAGGGACCCCCAGGGATCATCCAGAGCAACTCTTGTCCCTGCCCAGACCCCCAACAATCCCTGGGCATCCCTGGCAGCGCTGTCCAAAGGCTCCTGGAGCTGTGGCAGCCTTGGGGCCGTGCCCATTCCCTGGGGAGCCTGGGCAGTGCCAGCACCCTCTGGGGGAAGAACTTTTCCCTGATCTCCAGCCTAAATCTCCCTAGAAACAGCTTCAATCTGCCTTTCAGAGTTCTTCTGCAAGGACAGTTAAGGCATGAAAGGTTCAGGTGACCAAACTCAAGGTGAAACTTGTTGAAGCTCTTGGAGGGCGAGGTAGACCTTCCTTGAGGACTTCATGACTCCAGTTAGCAAAGACCTCCTGTGGGTTGTGCAAGGTGACCTGCTCATTTTGACTAAAACTGGTTTTATCCCTCCCATCCCCACCCCTGCCTAAGGAACAGGTCCTCCAGGAGATGCAGGGAGGGATAATTTTGGATGGGGAAAGCATTGATGAGCTCCACTTGGCAGAGCTGCAGCCAGGGCAAGGGGTGCGTCCACATCCCAGGCTCCAGCCAGGGGTTTAGGATTCTTATTTTCCCCACAGAAATTAAAAAACCTCACATCACCCTGAACCAATTTCATTTGGATGAGTTTGTTTTGCTCTGGTTTTGTCTGAGCAGCTCCAGCAGACCAGTCTCTCTCCTCCTACCCCTTTGAATGTTCCTGCTGCAAAGAAGCAACCCAGACAAAACCAGCAGCTGAACTGGGAAAAGAGGAGCGGGGACTGGAACTGGCCTGTCCTGGGATCCACAGAAACCATCAGAATGATTTTTGTGACCTGACTGCTCTATCCAGGGGGATGTGGAGCACTGATATTTCCAAAGCCTAATGCTCATTCCAGCAGCAGAGATTGCTGGCTGGGGACTGAGTGTGTGATTCTCAGAAATACCAGGAATATCAAGCCCTTTCCCTCTTCTAACTCCCTGTTAGCTCAGAGAAATGTCCTGGATGCTGTCTCTGCTCCTGGAGGGGCAGCACTGAAGCAGAAGCTGTGGGGCAGGAGATCAGCTGCTAAATCTGCCCTGTCCCTCCAGGATGAGCAGGGAGCTGGAGGCATTCAGGGAATGCCACCAACAACAAACACCGGGAGCTTTCCAGGCTGCCTTTACACATTTGGAAAACAAACAAACAAGAAAGGCATCCAGACATCCCCTCAGTGTTTGACAGAGCACTTTAACGCCAACACTAATAAATCCCCGGGGGTGTCAGAGGACAGAAAAAGCACGAGTTTTGTCTGTGATCTAAACATCAAACTGTAGCTCACACTACATCTGTGCACCTCAATAGCTGAAGTCTTTCCAGCCCAGGAAGCTGGGGAGCTGACCCCGTCCAGATGTTTCCACAGGACATTATCAGTTGTTCACAGTGAGAGCCCTTGGAGAAGCTGAAAAAATACCTGATAAAGCTGAGAGGCAGCAGAGGCACAGCCACCCTGTGCCAGGCAGCATTCCCAGAGCCGGCCTGGGAAGCAATCATCCCAGCAGTTTAACACCTTGGCTTAGGGAGCAAAGGAGAATAGCAGTAGGAATTGAAATGGAAGGAAGCTAGGCAGAAAACAATTATCAAAACTGGAATTCGGCCAGGAGTGCCTGGATGAATAGTCCGACATAAAAACCACCACGGGATAGTGATGAGGGCTGAGCAGTGAAAAATCTGAGTTTCCCCAAAGGCTGCAGAGTCCTACCAGGGCTTCGATGGGACAGAGTTTCATGAATGGTTGAGAGCAAGAGTGTCAACTACTTAATCACCAAAGTGCTTCCGGCAGCACCCACGGGCTCCGTGATGAAACCTCACCAATTATTGATTAAACTCAGCCCTTTTGAACATGCAAGATCAGATAAGGTCACAGCCTGAAGTGATTCACTGCTAACCTGGAATAATAATAAATAATAAAAAAAGGCTTCATTACAAACAGCAACACTCATTAGCCACACTGCTTAATGGAAAATATGCATTTTAACGAGGAAGAAAAACCATTGCCAGCATTACTGTTCTAAATCCAGTTACACATAGCTAAGCATAAGTGAGTGCTTACACACAGCTTTAAAATTGTTTGCAATTTGGAAAAAGAAAAAAAAAACCAATACACCAAGCATTCCAAAATCTCTACCTCGAAGACCTGAAAGATGTATTACTCTAGAACTGTGGCACTGAAAGAGGGTTTCCAAAGGTTTCTTAGGCCTTTAATTGGTATTTGAAAAAATCGTTTATCATGAATACATGTAGAAAATTTCATCAGATCACTCAGGTGTTTATATAAGGTGTTTTTCTTTCAGAGCATCAGACACCACTTCCACTGACTCACCCATCTGCATTGTCTTCATCCAGACTGCAAACAACAAAGAACAGTGACTTTGAGTAGAAAATTTCCACTTCAACTTTTATTTTCCCCCAACACAATATTCACCAGCCATCACAACAACAAAAAATTGCCTCGCTGAAAATTCTCTGGTGACAATCGAGACAGGTGAAACGCAGAAAAAGTGTGATGGATTGCATCAGGCAGCAGGAATAGAACAGCATTTGAGTAAAGAGCAGCTTAGATGAATCCCAAAGAAGAGATGTGCTGAGATTGTTTACAGAGATGTGAGTGCTCAGGCTGGAGTTTCTTGGAATCAGGAGGAATTCTCCAGGGGTTACAGCTTTCCTGTAGCAGATGCCCTTTAATACATCACTGGGAAAAGGGAAAGCTGCAAGAAATTTGAAAGTCTCTCTCAAAACAGGCAACCTCCTCCCAGTCTTTATTCCCAGTCTGTGTTTTCCTGCCATGCCAGAGCTTCACTGTTGATCATGAAGAAGAACTGAGGCTGCCATGTTGCTCTGCTGGGGTGCTGGGCCTCTCCTAGTTTTGGGATGTTTCCTTTAATTTAAGTCAGAGTCCATCTTCTGCCACATAAAAGTGACCACTCTGCTCCCTGGAAATTCTTCTGCCGTACCTGGGGTCTTTGTAGGGTGGCACATCTGCACCATGGGGTTTGTAACCCCAGAATATCTGGTTTTTTCTGGATGGATATGTGGATGAGGGAAACTGCAACCAAGTGAATTCTCTGAGCCATCTTGCAGGCCACCATTCCCCAGCTTTCCTCCAGGAGTTGAATTCCCTCTCTGAGCAAACTGCTTACACAGGAATATCATCCTTGCACTTTCATCCTTTCTGCTGAGGCTCCACAGAGCTCTGGGGATTAGTGTGAATCTCCCTGACTGAGCATTTCACTCGGAGTCAGAACCTCAGAGCATCCCTTCTGGGGTCAATGGGAAGGGAAAACAAACTTCTGGATTTATCCAAGCTTCTTTCCAGACTGGAAAAACCCAAATCCTAAAGGGAATCTGCTGAGTATCAAAATCTCTCCCCACAGTGACATGCAAGCTGCCATACTGAGCAGGGAACATCATATTTTGCTGGTCTTCCCAGCAAGTTTAATTCATGGAGAAGCAACAGTTTCAGCTGAAAGAATTTGAATTCTTTCCTTTCTTTTGAGTGTAAGTGATGTCAAAAAAATCTGAACTAATACTGACCTAAGATACCTTCATCTGAAGGGCTGAGCGGGCCCTGTCCTGGGCCATCAGGAAAACCAAAAAGATAAAATTTTTAAAAAATTAAAATGAAATTTTAAAAAAAAATCAAAATTAATTTTTTTTAAGAGCAATAAATTTAGGCTTCCTCCATAGAACCAGAACTGTTAACTGGTGTGGACTGCTAAAATTCAGTGGAGACACCAATTCAGAACAGGCAGACTCAGCCGTTTTGAGTATTCAGTGTAGAAGATGATGAAATCTTCCTTTAATTTTATACCTGTGCCCTTCTGTAGATTTCAGTAGCCCAACACCCCAAGATCCCCATTTGCACTGATTTATTTCCACAAAATAGGACTGCTGCTTTGCCTTGAGAAAGGTGTTCCTTTAGGAGCAGAGGCCTCCTCCTCCCTCCCCAGATCAGCATACAGATATTTATGTGTCAATACCAAAAATGGGAATATTTCAGTCCCAGAAAGATAAAATTTCAGTGGATTCCATGAGGAGAATGCAGGTTTCCAGTCTTCCCTTGGGATGGGCACTCCAAAGCTCCCTGGGCCCCCTTTCAATGCTTGACCAGCCTTTCCATGGGGAAATTCCTGCTGGTATCCAACCTGAGCCTCCCCTGGCACAACCTGAGGCTGTTCCCTCTGCTCCTGTGCCTGTTCCCTGGCAGACACCACTGCCAGGGCAGCTGTGTGGCCCAAAACACCATCCCCAAGGCTGGCCACAGCTGTAAATGGTAACCCAGGAGCAAAAGCCGTGCCTCTGAGCCATAAAATGACCGCATTAAATAGGAAGGAAGTTAAACAATTATTCCCATTGCTTAAGGTATGGGCCGACAACATCAAAAGGGCTGATAATTAAAAATACAGTAATGTTTTCCCAAAGTCTCTCCACTCTTATTTCCTCTTTTGAGCTGCCTGATCGGTGTTTATGAAGTGTCATTTTATCAAGTTCTAAAAATACCTCCAGACTTGTTAGGAGCTGTCCCTGTCACGTACAGGACATTGAATCATTCTCTTTGCTTTAAAGGCACAAACCCTGCCTGGGCAAAGCCCTGGGGCAGGGAGATGGGTTTGCTGCATGTGCCCAGTGTTAACCATGCAAAAATTCCACACAAGCCACAGTCTTGGAGTGCCTCATTCAAATGGGATTTGAGGAAACAAAAAACAAACAAATAAACAAACAACAACAAAAAAAAAAACCTCCAGACACAAGAAAAACATAGAGAGCAATTATCCAGGTTCTGGAAAATGCATGTGTGTTCCTGAGAGGAGAATCTGGCAATATTCTCTTAACTTTCTTGGGGTATAAACACAAAAGCTAAAAAAATTTTTAAAGCTATAGATTATTTAATTGAGCTTGCAATGAAATGATTGAACCAACTTGTCTTGTAGCGTGGTCCCCGCTACCACAAGCTCAATAGGTCTTTTTAAAAAGACAACAAAAATGTGTGTAAAATCCAGATTGTTGGACAGCAAGCTCACCTTGTGGGTGTCACACAGACACACATCCAGTAATCCAAGTGTCCTGGGGTGACTTTGTGATGCTTGCACCCCCAATTGTCTGTTCTGCTTATCCTGTATATTAAGTTCTACACCTTTAACCTAAACCAGAACACCAAGTTATGCCTCAGGCACAGAGAGATGAGAAGCTGGAAGCACTAAAAGCAGCAGGACAGAATAAAAAACAGGACAAAACCCCATGGAGACTCCTCCATGCCTGTGCTGGGCTTGGTGTCCTCACTGCCCTCACAAGTCCCCAGCCCTTTCTCTGAAGGCTCCCCATTGATACTGGTGGGTATCATGACACATTTTCTCAGCTCCTGGATTGGGAAAGAGGCTGATAGCATTTCACACCAGCACCTGGTGCTGGTCCTGAGTGAGGCAGCCAGGCCAGCTCTGCTCTCTCTGCTGGCTTGGACACCTTCCCACTGAGCTCTGCCCTGAGTCACCTGCCCGCCTTTCCCCAGCTGCAGGCACATCAGGCTGGTGCCAGCTCCTCCAGGCAGCCAGCCCCATGCAGGCCATCTCCCTGGAGGTGGAATGCCACCAGGCAGGGCTGGCTCTGGTTTCTCCACGCTCTTGGCTGATTTTCTCCCACACGTGACGTGCCTGCTCCGGCGCTGACGGAGTTTGCCCAGCGTGGGTGTCCCATCCCTGACACCTTCCTGGGATAAGGAATCAACAGAGAGCTGGCTCAGGGGAGCCTGGAGCTCCTACAAATCCATAGGGACAAGCACCAGCAGAAGAGCAAGGACTGTTACTCTCCCCACCACACAAATTAAGAATTATAAATTATGAAAGTCAAGAGGAGGGAATTTTTTAATAGCTTGAGGATTCATCTGGACACCCTGAACTTGCTGAAATAATCCACTGGGCTGTGTGTCACTCACCAAATGTATGACCTCTGGAAATCTGGACACAAAAAAAAGGAATTCCATACTTGCACCACCTCACCTAATTTGTATTTACAGAATTAAATACCAGGCTGGTGTTCTGTCCATCTCTGCCTAGAAGATTAGCAATTATTCCACATTTTCAAGAAGCCATATTGCACAGAGTCAGTTCTGCTAATTGCCTTAATTATTCAACCCCTGATTTAAATGCAAGTTTTTCAGCATACTGCTGGCAACTTAATTAATTATAATTACGCACAGGTCACGTTTCAGATATATAATCTTTATAAATGATAGACAGATGAGTAAGGATAGGAATCCAGATCTCCAAACACAAGTTCAGCCCCCAATTAAAGAACCGTGCGCATCCCGAATTTAAATGCTGCATAATAATTATTTCTATAAATAATAGTATCTAGAGAAGGAGCTGATGACAGAGCTGTATCCCAATAATTAGGAATGACTCCAACTTTGTTTACTATTCCCTAGAGATGCATGCCTCTTGATTTTGTTTTTAAATGACCAGTTCATCCCAACACCTCGGTGTGTGCTATCAAATATTCAAACTGTCTCTTCAGCCACCTGCTCTGCAGAATTAACACCATCTCCCAGAGAAGTCATTCCTGGGGTGGAAATAGTTTGTTGTCCCAGTGAGGAAACCAAAATATCAGCCAACAGCATGATACAGCTTTTCTTTCAATTTTTATTTCACCAAAAGCCGTTTCTGGAATGGTTTTAGCTCAAAAAAAAAAAAAAAAAAAAAAAAAAAAAAAAAGTTAAATATGCTGTATTTTTAAGTGAAACATGTAACTCACTAAGGTGCATTCAACAGAGGTTTAAAAGCTGTTGAACTGATTCAGAGTTTTTGCTATTTTAATCACATTTTTATAAGGAAAGGTGTGATCATGCTATATCTCACATGATTGGCTGTTTTCCTATGATAAATTTCGATCCCTCACCCAACTGCAGTCCCATTTGGCAGACAACAGGAGGTCAGGAATGAATTATGTTCCTGTCTCTACTGAAAATGAGCAGCTGGGTAGAGGAGTTGTCAGAGTCCTCATGGAAAGGGAAATTTGAACAAACCAGGAATCCAGCATGGAGTGACACAGGGAAACAGGCTGCCAGGAACTGTTGCTGGGCTTTAAACCAGTATCCCACAGAGGAGGAATAGGAGATGTGATTCTCCAAATTTCTCTTCCCTTTGGAATGTTCCAATCTTCCCTCTCTCTCTCCCACCTTCAACCCTTCCCTCAGAGCTGAGCTGAAAACGCTGCCACTGGAGTCACCTGCGTGGTTTGTCCCTCCAACATAACACCCTTTTCCCCAAGGCTTTTCATCACATCAGCCACAGGCTTCCAGCCCTCACCAGGGATGTGACTCAGGAGGCTCAGTCCCTCCTACATCCCTGCTTTTGTACCACCTGCTCCCACACTCCACTCCTGCATGGCTTTGCTGCTTCTTCACCTGAAAAAATGCAAAGCAGCTGGTGATCCACTGGGTTTCTTGTGGAGAGCACAGAAAATGGGTTTAAATAAAGGAGTCAGACAGCAGGCTGATGTTCTGTGCTAATTCATTCTCTTCTCCTGTAAACTTTGGTTCAAAGCCTTAGCTGTTACCAAGTACAAGCTATAATTTCAGACCCCTGCCTTTTTAAATTCCGTGGCAGGTCTTTGGAAAAGGAAGGAATTGCTTTCCTTGTATAAAACCCGACCTAAGAGCCTCACAGAGTCCCCAGCAGCAAAAGCAAGAATGAAAATTGAGACCCAGAGGACAAAAACAAACACAGGGTATAACTGGTAATTCGACCTTTGGAGCTTATAGGGAAGGTTAGGGTTAAGAGCTTTACAAAGTTTGCTCTTGAATTCACTGTTTACAAAAGATGTCAGAAAGATAAGCAGGGCAGATTTATTTTTGGAAACCCAGAGACAAAAGATGTGCCGGTCCCAAATTCAACATTGCTAAGCTCATGCTTGAGATCATCACCTGTGTGATGAGTGCCCCAAATATCACAAAACTGAATTTATCTCCTGTCCCACCACTAATGGGCATGGAAGGTACTCTATAAATATGTGACTGACCATATTGAAATACCAGAAACATGGGAAACTGGCAGGATTTAGGAGGGAGCACTGAAATCCAGTCACAGCAGGGAGGAGAGTGTCATTTTTCCCACTGGGATGTCAAGCATGAGATCCCCACATTATTTACAAACCTGGAAAAAATATTAAAATAATAATAATAATAATAATAAAAGAAGTCATTAATGATATTCCTGAAACAAAGTGTGTGATTCACACACACATCTCTAGGGATGGATGGGTGCCCATTTTCCATGCCTGATCACTCATTCCTGGTAAGATCTGGCAACCCTAAGTATCAATAGCTGTGGCCATTTCCCAGATAGGCTCCCAAGTGACACTGCCAGCTCATTCATGAGTGGAACTGGAACAGCCTTCAGACTGCCAGGACTTTCAGGCATTACTTGCCTCCTTCAGGGAAAGGCTTTTCATCAGGGCTTGTAGTGACAGCAAAAGGGGGAATGGGCTCAAGATAAAGGAGGGCAGAGTTGGATTAGATATTAGGCAAAAAATCTTTATGGTAAGACTGGGGAGGCCCCTGGCACAGGCTGCCCAGGGAAGCTGGGGGCTCCCCATCCCTGGAAGTGTCCAAGGCCAGCTTGGACATGGCTTGGAGCAGCCTGGGATAGTGGAAGGTGTGAAGGGGGTGAAAAAGGCCCTTCCAACTTTAACCATTCCATAATTCTTTACTTCTGTGATCCTAGGAATCTTTGCATTTGGCATCTCCTGGGAGTCACCCAGCCACACCACCTGGAGCGGATTTCAGGCTGATCCTCACAACTGTGCTCTTCAGGCAACACTGAGGCAGCAACACAGGTGTCTCACACCTCAGCAAACATCCCCACAGGAGAACTGGCTCGGGCAGAGCCCAAGGAGGGCTGAGCAAGCACTGAATTGAGGTAAATATTACACTTCAGCACAGCAGCACGTCCCTCTGCCAGCAGGAGGACAAACGATGCTGCTCTCCCGTGCCTTGAGTCTTAGAGGGCCTTATCTCATCTCTAATAACACACAAATTCTTATCTCAAGCCTGGTAAGATGTGAGCCCTGATCAAAGGTTCCTGTTAATAGCATTTATTCCTTGTGTGATTCTCTGGAAACAAATACAGTCAACCCCACGTTTCTTGCCTTTATCTCTGTGGGGGCACGAGGTCTGGTGTCTTTTATCTGCTCTGCTGCCTCTTATTTCTGAGACGTGTAAGAACTTTATTTCCCTCAGATCAGGAGATCCTTCCCTGCTTTGGTTAAATTTGACCAAATGGTTCAAAAGTTGTTTGGGGGAAACAGGAAGCCAGAAGAAAAAAAAAAGGCTGAGTGACTCCGTGACTCCCATTTCCTTAGGCTCAATCCAAGCTAAAACACATCCTTGCAGAGAAAGCAAGAATCCCTGGAATAATCACTTGGTAAACAAACTTCTTCTTTAGGGACGTGCTCCTTTCAAGGGAGAACATGCAGAGGTGGGAGAAGGGAATATCCTAGAAAAACTAAATTCCTTTAGATGTTTTTAATATGCCTGAAAACAGCAAAAGGAGTGGAGTGTGTTTGTTTAAAATCCCTTCACCTCTTCGTCAGTAACTAAACTCTCCAGTGAAGCATGTAACAACACAGGATACAGAGACCTAAGGAAAACGAGGGAAGGTTTTAATGGCAGAGTATCAACTGTGGAAAGCCAATTAATTACTAAGGATTTATGGAAAAAATTCTATATAATACCTTTTTTTTTTTTTTTTTTTTTTTTTTTTACATCAGGTTGGTGTTACTACATAAATGCTGGGCTTTATAGGTTAGAGTCCAGCAAGTTCTGTTCTGGAAGCATCGTCAGTCCCTCCGTGCTGAGCACTGAGAGGCCCCTCCAGGGCTGTGTCCAGCTGTGGCTGCTGCAGGAGAGCCCTGGAGGGGCTGCAGCGTCCAGGGCAGGGCAGGGAGCTGGGCAGGGGCTGGAGGCCCAGGAGGGGCTGAGGGAGCTGGGCAAGGGGCTCAGCCTGGAGCAAAGGAGGCTCAGGGGGTCCTGGGGGCTCTGCACAAGTCCCTGCCAGGAGGGGACAGCTGGGGAGGTCGGGCTCTGCTCCCAGGGCACAGGGACAGGAGCAGAGGGAACGGCCTCAGGCTGGGCCAGGGCAGGCTCAGCTG
>VZUI01053760.1:0-18221 GCA_013401135.1 Cettia cetti
CCATTCCATTCCATTCCATTCCATTCCATTCCATTCCATTCCATTCCATTCCATTCCATTCCATTCCATTCCATTCTCCTGCATCCCAAACTGTGTGTTATACCCTCTAGATAGTGTTGCCTTTTGCCTAACCTGGAAATTAAATGCGAGATAATTTTAGTAAGGAGGTAATATAAGAACAGATCTTTATTTGAAGGCCTTCAGAAGCAATTATGGAAAGATGTCCACAAAAGCCCATCCCCCTCCCTAGGGATAAGTACATTTTTATAGGTTTTAGGCAATTAGCATAACTGATAAAGGCACCAATTAGGAGGACAAGTGCTGATGCAATTCCCCCCCAGGTCAAGCCCCTTCTCTGGAGCCCTCTCTTCAGCACTAGCTGTATTTTGTCCATGAAATGTATCTGGAGTTGTTCTCAGCCTTGGTTCCCTGGAAGAACTAAGAGAGCACAGAGCCTTGTAGCCCCCAGGGCTTGGAGCTCTGGAATTTTTTGTCTTTCTGCTTATGGAAAGATCATGGAAAATTACTGGGAAAACTAGCAACTAATACAGTAGGTGACAGAGTTACAAATATATGTGTGAAGAATACAGAGAACATATAAAAGAAAAAAAAAAAGGCAAAACCCAAAGACCATCAATAGTAACCCTGACTTCAACCCCTAAGTTGGTCTGGAGAGCCTTTCCAGACTCATCTGGTGTGTTTCAAACCTGGATGATGACCATCAGTTCTCTTTTGTGACACTCCTGAGGCTGGGACAGGAAATATTTTTTCTGAGGTCCCAAAGAGATGAAGATTCCCCTTCTTGATATTGTTCTTCTGTGACAAATTTAGAGTGTGGAGATGAGCTTTTTATCGAAGAACCTAACAACATTTCTAGTCACACTTTGAAGACCCTGTATTCTCAGATGGAGAGGGTTTTAGAGGTTTAATTTAGCAATTTAATTGAATTGAATTTGGTAATTTAGTTCCTAGTCCTGAAGTCATACTGTTGAAAATGTGGCATCATGAAGTTTTGGCAAAGACAAATGAGTCAGAAAAATTAATCAGTGATACCTCAGGGCTGCCGACCTAATCCACATCAGCCTCCTTCCCACCCTTCAGTTCACAGTTTATCAGGTACCTCCCTTTCAAGTGGCCAGCATAGGTATGAAACAAAATGTTGGCTTCATTCTTTCAAGTGGTGTTTGTTGTTCAAGATGCTTATCTTTTCCACCTCTCAAACTACTTTTTAGAAAATTCTAATATAAAATCACAAAAATCCATTTTTTTGATTATCTGCATTTGGGTTACATGACAAGGTTTTGGTAGCTAGCAGGCTACATGGGTGGCTTCCATGAGAAGATACCAGAAGCTACCCCCGTGTCAGGAAGAGTCAGCTCCAGCTGGCTCTGACAAACCCGCTGCTGGCCAAAGCCGAGCCTGGTAGCAGCACACAGTGGCAGTGTATTTAAAAAGGGGGAAAAAATGCTGCACAACAGCAGCCAATGGGTGAGGGAATGGAATAGACAACTATTCAGACCCCAAGCTCTGTAGGGGAAGAAGGAGCCGGAGGAGGTGCTCCAGACACTGGAGGAGAGACTTCCCTGCAGCCTGTGGTGCAGCCCATGGTGAGGCAGCTGTGTCCCTGCAGCCTATGGAGCAGACATCCACCTTGTAGCCTGTGGAGGATCCTATGTCCAAGCATGTGGATGGTCCCTGAAGGAACCTGTGAACCAAAGAAGAAAAAGCCCGTCCTTGAGCTGGCCTCTGACAGCACCTGTGACTCAATGGAGAGGAATCCATGATGAAGCAGGTTTTCTGGCAGGACCTTTGAGCCCTTCTGGGAACCCACACTGGAGCAGTCTGTTCCTGAAGGACTGCATCCTGTGGAAAAAACCCATACTGGAGCAGTTCATGAAGAACTGCAGCCCACGGTAAGGACCTGTATTGTATAATTTTTTGAAAGACTGTCTCCCATGGAAAGCATCGCATGCTAGGGGAAGAGCATGAGGAGGAAGAGACAAAGCATGATGGACTGATCTGAATCCCCATTCCCCATCCCCCTGCACTGTCCAGGAGGAGGAAATAAAGAAGTCAAGAGTGAAGTTGAGCCCTAGAAGGAAAGAACAGTGGAAGAAATGTGCTTTAAGATTAGTTTTGATTTCATGTTATCCTACTTTTGATTTGCAATAAATTAAATTAATTTCCCCACACTTTCTGTTTTGCCCATGACAGTTTTTCCAGAGTCATATCCTTGCCCTTATCTTGACCCATGAGCTTTCTGTCACATTTCCTGTTGAGGCAGGGAAGTGATAGTGGGATTGGTGGGCACCTTGCAGGCTGGCCAAGGTCAACCTAACATATTATCACTATCTTAGTAAAGTAGTGTAACTTTGGATTCATCTTAATCTTGTATGGAAATTAACTTCTTCCATATTTTAAAGCAAAACTGGCAGTTCTTCTTTGTCTGCATTTATTTGAATGTTTAGTTCAAGAATGCTGTCATTGGGTCCTATATGTGCCTTGGACACTTTTCAGAAAATGAAATAATGTGAATGCCAACATGTATGTTGTGGATTTCTATACCACTCAATACACTTACGTTACATAATACAATTACACAGTGATGAATAATTCCTGAGAGTTCCCAGAAGTCCTCTCTCATCCTTGAACAAAGAGTGATTTTTCTCAGTCCAGAGAAGAATCCATTCAGCTGTACACTGATGAGTCCGTAGTGCTCTACCACAGAACAGGGCCTCGCAGAAAATCTGGAGAATAGTCCAACCCTTGATTATCTTGGTCTCCTCGGGAAGTCTATTCTCTCCAAGAGAAAAGACCCTTGACCACAACCTGGAGATCTCACTATCTTGCCCTAAGATTAGCTGTGCATTTCCCCAGGAGGGCTAGTACAGCTGTGTTTGTAGGTTGTTGCTGTGGATGAAGTATACCATCTTTTCTTCTCGGCAGAGGCAAGCTGTGTGGGTTCCCATGAGACCTGACCTGATGATTTTTCAGTGTGACCTAGCATCTTAAATTCTCCTTTGCTCTTCTAAACGGACTAAATGACTGATAGAATGTCATTGTCTCTGACACGCTCTTGTTAAATACTCCCAAGCTTCTGCAGCAGGAATACATGTCCTTAGAACCCAGGAATGGAGCAGAGTGCAGGCACTGCTTATAACCTGGGTCCCACTGGGACTTTCAGAGTACTAAATTCCTACAAGCTGCAGTTTAAGGATGAACTTTCTTGCCTCTGGTCTGATGGCAACAGACGTCTTTCTACAGAGAGTAGAAAACTTGCTCTACATTTTCCCATTCCAGAGCTACACAGAGTAAGAGTAAAAGCTATACAGAGTAAGAAAAGCACAACCAGATTTCATGTTGAATTCAAGAATATTACTGATTTTAATTAACACTGCAAGAAGAACACTAATCTATTAAAAATAAAACTGTACATATTTCCCTACTTCATTCTCTCCATCAACTAACATGCCACTTCTGTTTAAAGACAAAGCGTTCTGGGAGGGATGCAGATCTCTTTCCTGCATTTGACACAGCTTCTTTTCAAGGTTCTATACTTACTGCCCATTTCTGTTATTTCTATGTCTATCCTCATATGAATTCTGTTCAAAGGTTTTGTTATTTTAATTTTTTTGTTGTTGTTATTTCTTCCTTCCTTGCCTGGTTCTCCACAAGAATTCTTTCCTGCTCAGACAGCTCCTTTGCTAATATATTAAATAAGTTCCACCAGAGTTGAAAAATTTTGTGGCGAACATTAGTTCCCAGATTGAGATACATGAGATGCAATACTGGCAAAATGGTAGATTGCATAAATCTTATGTTACTCAGTGAATCAGGAGACACATCCTCTCTTGAGCCAGAATAAGTAAAGAGTAAATAAAAGGATTTCTCGAG
Source organism: Cettia cetti (assembly GCA_013401135.1). Lineage (NCBI taxonomy): Eukaryota > Metazoa > Chordata > Aves > Passeriformes > Sylviidae > Cettia > Cettia cetti. Next base: position 3,895 of record VZUI01053760.1, read on the forward strand.
CCATCAGGGCCTGAGTAGGGAAATGTATCACCAAGATCACATAATTATTGTAAAAGGTCACTTTAGTTTGCTTGTAAATTTCAAATATGATAAGTTTTAATCAGAAATTTGTGTGAAGCAAAGAGCATTAATTAGATTGAAACTTCCATCAAAATTATAGAATAATTCTTAAATGCTTAGTAGTCACTTCATTTTGAAAAAGAGAGGTGGTTCAGTTTTGTCCTTGTTTTAACCACTCCTTGGAATAGTTACAGAAACTAAAAATCCTTCAAGCCTACTCCATCTTGTGAAAATTATGTGCAGCTTTCCAAGTTATACCAATAGTCATAAATATTGTCATTTGTGAAAATTATGTGCAGCTTTCCAAGTTATACCAATAGTCATAAATATTGTCATTTGTATATCTAAGTGCAATGTACATATTGTCAATATGTCCTACTATGTTACACACACAATTTGTGTACAGCTACATGCACATACAGCTGTGTGTGTATAGTCATAGTCACTTTACAGGAGGGCAAAAAGAGCTACCTGCCAGATACCCACTAGCAATATAAACATATTTCTAAATATATGAAATTTTAAGGAATTGCATGAATAGTGGCAGAAGTTCAATTTGGTAGCCAAGCATAAAGAGCCATTCTCATCCACAGAAAGTTAGACTTAGGACATTCTGTATTTTGCTATATGCAGTCCTGTAACTTTGTATAGAAGCTAATTTGATTATATTTAAGGAATCAGGACTGCTCATCACTTTTACTGAAATATAAATTATTGATAAATCTGCATGATTTTATCAATAAATTATTTCAATAATACATGTGCACATATTTCAATAATTATAAATTATTTCAATAATACATGTGCACATCTCCTGCAGCCAGACTGCAGGAGATGTGCACATGTATTAATGAAATAATTTGACTACTCTAACAGTACAGAGCATAATCATGCAAATGAACGACCATGATAAAATTTTCATTGCCATGCCTTCTCGCCCTGCTTTTCAGCCTTCAAAATTGGAGTCAAAAATTTCTCACACACTTTCATGTAAACAAATTTTTTTCATAAACATCTATATTGTTTACATTCTTTTCTGTAGGAGGGACAATTGATGGACACTTTCTCAGACCAGTGGAAGTGAAGAGGTTGAACCTTAGTCTTCCAATGTGGTCTCTTTTCTAGAAATCTATGTAAGCTGAAAGAAAAAATTAAACTTTCTCTTTTCCTGCTTTGACTCCGTTGTGGTCTCTGCATCTCCCTCATGATGGTAGTGTGCCAGAAGAACATCTGCATCCTCTCTGAGCACCCACCTCCATTATTGCTGCTAGTGATGTGTCCATAACACCAATGAATCAATGGTGGTATTTGTACTTGCCACTGAAAATATGATCATGGAAGTAGCTGGCCAAAGCCTATGTCAGAATCAGCAGGAACAAATGTGCTTATGTTTTTTCTTGGTGTTCAGATGTTCATATCCTGAGAAAACCCTGTACTGTCCAAAATAATGGAAGTGTTCTTATGTTTGCCAGCTCAAGAGCTGTTTTATTATTGATATCAAGAGGGAAAACACAGGTGTTAATTAAGTCAGACCATATCAGTCCCTGCTTATTTGTGTTTTGGATTGCTGTGAGCAGAGCTCCATAACCCAATGATTCAAATGGGGGTGTCCCTGGCAGCAGAGGATCCCTGTTGAGGAAGGGCATGGCACTGGGGTCATCAGGGGGAAAGGACCCAGCATCATGGCTTTATTCCTACAGCCTGTGTAGTTTAACTCTGGACAGAGTCTGAGGCCACCATCTCCTGATTCTGGTTCCTCTCTAGCAATGCTTGTGCTCATGGAGCCATTGCTTCACCCTTACATCTCCAGCCATTCCTTCCTTCAGCTGCACTTCAGCACAACCACCTCCTCCACAGCACCAGCATGATGGGTTATAGAGCCAATTGTTAAACCCCAACATAGAACAGATCCAGGTTAAAACCCCAATGTAGTAGGGTAAGAAGACAGCCAGATCTCTTTAAATGGGAGTTGCTACAAAAAGCCCTTCATGAAAGTGTAGCCCCTGGGTTCAGATGGCAGTCATGAGCAGGACCAGCCCTCCCTGGGCATGGATGTGTGAGTCATGGAGAAACCTGTCCATGTTTTTGCCTCGCTTGGATCTACCAATTGAGTCTGCTCCTGTGTTCAGAGATAATCTTCATATGGAAAAATGAAGGCAGGGGCCTTTCTGACCCTACTTTTCTCACTACTCAAAGATTTATTAAAAAAAAAAAAAAAGTGGTTCCTACCTTCAGATTTTTTACTTCTCTGTCAGAAATCCAGGTCTCAGCAAGCTGGCTTCCTTGAAAGCTTCTGGTCATAAAGCAGAAGCAGTTGTATGAGCTACCAGCTGCAGCAACTTTCAGGGGAGATCTGAGGGAGGGGAAATGGGTTCATCAAGACCACCTAGAGCTCTGTGTGCCACCAAAGAGGACCAACAGAAAGCAGCAGTGAAAGGTCAGGTCTTCATGATAAATATAGAAACAGTCGTTGCACAGGGTTTCTCCAGTAAATTCACTTTGCAAATACAAAACCTCCCAGAAGTAAGTGTTATCCACAGTGCTATGCCCTAATTAAACCTCTCCAGCAAATGACAGCCACAGACCCTAATTCTTCTTGCAGCTTCCTCTTATATGGCTTCTGGACTTCCCAGTGCTGCCATAGCTGAGAGCTACCCCCACCCTTCAGAGTCTGCTGTGGCCCAAGCTCTGCTTACTCACTTGGTGAAATGAGGTTGTCCTTTTGAAATTCACCACTCACTTCAACCACAGCCCTGAAAGACCTGCTCCCATGTGGATGTGGCTGAACCCAGGCAGATATTTTTGCTAAATAGCTGGTGATAGTCAGAGCTCAGTTAAAAAGCAAGAGGCATAGTAAAAGCATGAGTGCAAGATTTTATGCTGAAAACTAAGAGTTAATTGAGCCTTAGGCACAACGTCTCTCTCTTACACTTAATTTAATGCTCTTTCTGACAGCACCTAGTAATGCATACCTTTTATCTGCTGCCTGCAGCCTCTCCCACAGGAGCGACTCAGCCAACCCTTTCCTACAAGCCTTGTTTGAGTGGGAATCTGTCCAAGTTGTCCTGGTAAAATTCAGTCCCCTTGGATGCAGAAATTTCTTACCACTCTAGGAATGATTACATCAAGCAAAGCCCAGGAAGAGCTGGTCCCAGCCACTCCCTATTTGGGAAGAGGAGGAGCACTACTTCAGGCCTAAGCTTAATTTTTCATGGACAGGAAAACACCTCCATGTTATTCTTGCCTCTCCTCCCAGTCCTGTGTCCCCTGTCCTTGCTGTTTTATTATATTAGCAATATTTGAGGAATTGCATTTGCTATTCTGTTTCTGTTGGATGGGAGTAGGGGAAAACAGAGCTGCAAAGGCTTTATAATATTGCTGTTCATCAGTCTGTTCATGCAAGTAGGAAGTTTGGTTGGTGATTTTGAAAATATTAATGTTTGTTTCATAAACTGGCTTTCTACCCAGTATTATGGTCCCCCAGCCTCTTTCTCCTGGTAGGAGGGCTCTGACACTGAGAGAAGCCACCCTCAAGGTGCCACCCATGGTGACATTGCTGTCTATTCCCAAGGAGAACCAATCTGAGTAGATAGTATTGAGAAAAATATGAAATTAAGCAGGGCTTTAAAAAAGAAAAGGAGAGCTTTGAAATCATATCTGCACTTGAAAAGAATAGGGCTTAAGCTTTTAAGCTTTTAATATTCAGCTATTTATTGTAAAGATCGGCTTTATGGGGAGCACTCAGGAGAAGCTTTATCACCAGGCCACGGAAAACCCAGAGCAGTCAGGAGATGTGCAGCAGAAGCAGATTGCTAATTTGCAAACCATATGTTATGTATCCCTGTCCCCACAGGCACACCAGAAAATGCTCTGGTCTGGTCAGCTTTTCTCCCATCCCCACGGCAGGCTCGTTCTTTGTAGGTCATGGTGAGTCTCCAAATCAACTCAGGGGTGCATCTCCTTCTTCTTCCATCAGAGCATCATCTGGTTCCCTCTCACTGTGACGAATTTCATCTTGGGGTGTTTGTTTCTGAAAACGATATGCTCCCAAGATGCCAAGGGTCCGTCTCATTACCCTAGGCCCTCCTCTGGTGTCAGCCCCCTCCTTGGGTTGTGAAGGTGCTTTCTGAAAAAAAAGGGCTGTCCCCAGGCAGCAGGTGAGGAATCATTAGCAAGAGATTAAGCTCAGGCCTTCAAAGCGGTGGACCCCCACACAGACAGTACAGTTGCTATGCAACAGAGTGCCTGCCCTGCAGAGTGCCTGTCGCAGGGGAATTCCCATCCTGGCCCGCCCAGTCCTCCGGGGCAGATTCCACCGGGCAGATTTCACCCTCCCCCATAGCTACCCACAGGCTACCCACAGCTGCACCCGAGGACCCAGTTTGTCTCCCAGGGTCACGGAAACACTAGGGCAGCCCCCCCCACACTTTTTCATTCACCGAGGATTTGTTCATAACACACTGGCTTATTAAATGCTACAGTGAGGATTAAACCAGGGTGAGGGTCCAATTTATTCCCATCCTTGCAGTGCCCCTGCCCTAACTCTGCCTGGCTACTGGCCAGGTGACACAAAGGCAGAGGGCTGTTAGGGATACCAGGAGACTTCACTGGAAAAATTGAGCATTTCAGGCTTAAGAGGTCAGGGGAAAACTGTCAGGGAGCCCAAGAACAGGAACGGCCAGTGACTATTCAAAGCCCAGTCTGAAGCTCATAGGAAGGTGAGTTTAGGAGCAGAGGGAATTGAGGTGACCCTCTGAAGATACCCCAAGTCACACAGTCCCCATTTTCACCCTGATCAGGCACCTAGGGCTGCTTTTGGTTCTGGCTCAGCCACTTTGCTCCAGACAGGAAACTAAGAAATGTGTTTATGCCTTCCTCAAGAGGAAAATAAAATAAAAACAGAGCAAAAGCCTCTACTTGAGATTACAGGAATGAAGGACAGGCAAAAGGAAACACTATTTCCAGTGCTGGGAAATGCAGTTGTTATGTCAGCCAGCTGCTGTTGGCAGTCCCACATGGCATGATAAATGGAACGGGGTTTGGTGTGAAAGCCAGCTGGGCTGCACCAGCCAAATCCTTATGGGAAAAGATGAAAGCTTGAGGAAGAGTTTGTCTGCACCCAAATGTGGGTGGTGTTGGAGAACTTCAGCTATCAGTGACCCAAGTTTGCCGTAGGATGGATGTTGTGAGCCACCAGCACTCCAAACCTATAGCTGCAATCTCTGTGGGGACGGGGATGTTCCTTGTTATCTGTGTGGGGAAAACAGCTCCTGCGGGTTTATCCCACAGAGGTATTTTCCCTAGCACTGTCAGCGGTGAGGCAAGCCACTCAGAGAGAAGTCTGGGCTTGTCCTGGCTCCCAGTAGCATTGGATCTGAGGTGCGACGGCATTGGAAATCTTATGTGACCTTCTCAGAAAGGCAGGATGAACAGTGGAGAAAGAAACCAGATCTGCAAGGGGGATTTAGTCCAGATGATTTATTTTCAGGCCAGCCTGTGCTCCTGATGCAGGCGACCCCCCCAGCAGAACTATTCACAGCATGGTCGCTGCTCCTTTTGCCTGGGAGAGGGGGAAGGGGCAGTGGTCCCACCAATTCCAGAGTGGGGGGGAGTGACCCAAGGACAGAAGGGCAGAATGAGGTGAAAATCCCTTTTTGGGAGAGGTGGGCTATTCCTGTCCTGGCCAATATCTTCAATGAATTTTCCAGGTGTGGCAGGGAGACCCCTTATATTAAAATCTAGTCCCTTGGCAGAAGTAACTCTTGGGTTGGGGGAAGGAAAGGAAGATATTGCCTAACCTGTGCGGCTGTGGAAGACCTCAGGGGAGGGCCATCCAGGAGACTATGGAGTAAAGACACACCACAACACAAACCCACCCACATGGTTTGCCCTTGAGGACAAGAGATTTCAAGGGAAACCTTTTCCTTTCAAGGGTGACCTCTTCCTTTTACACAGTACAAAACCAACATCCTGTTCAGCTCAGTCTGAGATACAATCAGGGAGCAAAAAAAAAAAAAAAAAAGAGGAAGCAAATGAGCTGCAAGAGTTGACTGTCCCAGAAGCCCTGGGTGTTCTCTTACACTCACTGGGATTTTCCCCTCGCCTGACAAAAATGAAGAAAAGCCACTGAGAAGCCACATGGACCCCTTGAATCACATCTGAGCCAGCTGTATACCTGGTGGAACCACCTCCTTGTTGACCTCTGCCAGTGACAGAGGACTGAATCTCAGTGGGCAGCTTTGCTCAAAAATAGGCATCATAAACACATTGGCTGTGACATTTTGTACCAGAAACTGTGTGGCCAGCAGGACCAGAGTGGTGCTCGTCCCCCCGTACTCAGCACTGGTGAGGCCACACCTTGAATCCTGTGTTCAGTTTTGGGCCCCTCACTACAATAAAAGCATTGAAGTGCTGTTGCACGTCCAGAGAAGAGCAGTGCTAAAGGGTCTGGAACACAAATCTTATGGGGACCAGCTGAAGGAGCTGAGTTTGTTTAGCCTGGAGAAAAGGAAGCTAAGGGAAGACCTTATAACTCTCTAAACTACCTGACAGGAGGTTGCAGCAAGGTGAGAATCAGCCTCTTCTCCCAGGTGATACAAGACAGGACAAGTGGAAACAGCTTCAAGTTGTGCCAGAGGAGGTTTTGATTTGATACTCATAAAAATTTCTTCACCAAAATGGTTGTTTAACCATTGGACAGGCAGTCCAGGGAAATGGTGAAGTCACCATCCCTGAATGTATTTAAAAGATGTGTAGATATGACACTTAAGGACATGGTTTATGGTGGACTTGGCAGTGCTGTGTTAAAAATTGGACTCAATAATCTAAAGGTCTTTTCCAACATCAATTATTCTATGATTCCATGATATTATTCTATTTTTGTAGCTCAGAGAATATGTAGATGATGACTCCCCTGTTGCAGTGCTCACAGCTCTGCAGGACAAAGCGCAGATTTCTGTGTCCCAAAGAACATTTGAAGAAGCCAAAACTGCAAGTTCTGTTGCAAAAGTAACCTTGAATAGTAACAGTCTTGCAGGGACTTCAGACACTGTCGGAGGGGAGGCTTACACCCTTGTTTTAGAAAAGAAGCCTTTATAGACAGGTGAACAGCCACCTTTCCCTTCAGTTTTAAACAGATTTTCTTAATAAAATTAGGGGCTTATATAGGATTATATAATAAATATAGGATTATATAATAAATATAGGATTATATAATAAATAAAGGATTTCTGTGGCAAGTTACACACGTACAATTTCTACCTCCCTTCACAATCTAGACCACTTTACTAAGGCGGAGTGAGAGAAGCTGTCAATACATCCCTTTGAACCAAAGCACGTCCAGACAGAGCAGCTTCTGTTGTTCCTGGCTGGGATAGGCAAGGATCCTATTCTTCCTTATGTGAAGGTTCCTGCCTCATGGTGGTTTCATAACACACTCTCAGGGCCCCTCAGTATCCCCTCTGAGATTCTCTAGTGGTAGAAGAGGAAAGAAATCCAGCCAAGTTTTGTTTGCACAGGAAGGTATTCAGAAGCAGTTATCAAATTAAATTTGCTGAGTGTGTAATTGCAGGAACAGGCGAGCCCATGTGTGCTGTTCAGGTTAAGCATGTTATTCTTTTATTCTTGTCTGCTCTCTCACAGGTGGATGTGTCCATGAGGGGCAGACCAGGGAGAGCCAGAGGCTCCTCTGCTGTTGATACAACTGCTTTTTTTTCACAGCTCATACTTCCTTTACCCAAATGTTAAAAATAAAACAAACCCCCAAAAACCCAAACCCAACCAAACAGCCCCCCTCCCCCCAAAAAAACAAACAACAAACAAAAAACCACCACCAAACAACAAAACAAACTAAACTAACTAAATCTTTCTGGAAACATTCAAATATGCAGAAAAATAAAAGAAGTGGAAGGCAACTAAAGCAGCCTTTCTGGAGACTGATTTCTAATGCCACCATCAAAAAATCAGCAGTGACACCCCTTCCTGCACAGGTAGGGATGAGTGTCAGGCTGAGCTGGGAACCTCCCAGAATAAAAGGGCTAGGTAGAATAGGCACACTGTTGCCTTGAGAGTGGGCAGGCAGCTAATCTGTGGCCAAACCCGCTGCCATTTCTGTCCCCTGCTTGCACTGCAGCCTGTCTGCTGCTGCCATTAGCTGCCAGCTCCTGCCTCTCACCCCAGAGAGAGTCCTACAGAGACTTGGAGGCTGGCATTATTGTCATCGTCATCATCATCATCATCATCATCATCATCATCATCATTTTCTTCCTATGCACTGGTCCAGTAGCATCCCAGCCTCCTAGACTGGCTTCATGATCAGCCCCACAAAACACTATGTTGGAATCTTCAGTAAGTATCCTTCCCTTCCTTTCCCTTCCTGACCTTGCTCCTGGTGGACTTTCTGTCCACCTCTTACCTGTGTAGTTGTCATCAATTTCCAGCTCCTCTGTGCTCAACAGCTTCATGCCCCTCACCTACAGTGTTTCTCTCTGGTTGACTGCTCCCTCAGCTTACCCGAGGGGTGTAGCAATGTATCTGCACAACTTAGGCTATTCTGTGTACCAGCCAAACGGTTTATAGATAACAAGCCACCTGCAGTCTTGTTTTCAAGGTTCTCAGGGACTCATCAAGGTTACTGAGAAAACAACAGGATGGAAAACAAGAGAGAAAGCCTGAGAAACTGTGGACAAAGAATGCAAAACTTAGATACAGAACACAGAACATGGTGATGGACACTGGGACCAACCAGGTGACCAGAAGGAACTGTGCCCGCCTTGGGAACCAGTGACTTAGCCAATCAAGAGAGACCTGTAGGAGTGGACAGTAGTGCTAGAAAACTATAACTGAGGTTTAATGTAAACAATAAAGTGGCTTCTGTTGAAAATCATATTGGTTCTACTATTCAGTTGCCCATTTTTCCCTGCCACAGAGGGACACTGCTTATTTTCAAGTTTGAAATCTGACACCTTGGACATGCACATCCACCCATGGCCCAGAGAAGCACAGATGGATTACAGGTGTGCCTCGATTCTCACACCCACGAGGGCCAACCTGGCTAGCAATAAACCTGGGGGGGAAATCTGGGCAAGGATGAAGATAAAAGACAAAAGGCGCCTTTAATTCCTCAGAAACACAGTCCCACAGTTTAATGCAGAACCTACACCATGACACCTGCAGGATTAAGAGGGCGGATACTGCGGGGGGGGGGCTAGATTTTAAGCCGTTGGTGAAGGAGGGGGGAGGGGAGTCTATTAGCCAATGGGGACTGACCCCAGAGGAGGTGAGGCATAGGTGGTATCAGGTTAAAGGGAGGCAAGGTTCATGGGAAGGTCCAACAAATATTTTTGTATGAATATGTAACAGAAACACCCAGTGCAATATAACAACGTGGACTAACTATTTAGTGCAATACAACACAGGTGCAAATGAATGAGCTTCTTGTTCTGGGCTTTGAAGTTCAGGGACAGGTGCCCCTCTCTCTTTTAGTTGTGCTTAATAACAAAAGCCCTCTTCACCCATCTTCACCATCATTCACTGCCTCCAGCCTTTCAGCCCCATATGGCTTTGCTTCCTCCTGCCTCCATGCCAACCCACCTTCCTACTAATTCTGCTTTGCGCTGAAATTCTGATCTCTTGGGCAATTGGCAGCTTCACCTCCTCAGTGTGCCAGCAGCCCTGCAGCCAGTGAGAAGGATGTGCTTAAAGAAAAGTCTAGCTCCATTTCAGCAGGCGTCAGACATCCTTTGTGCACCTAAGCTGTTGATGAAGAGGGCACTAGGCCAAAAGTTAGTGACAGAAAAGATGAAAACTAAGTCATGTTTTTGTACAATGTATCACTTTTCACTGCATGTACACACCTGAGGGTGGGTGGGAGAGAGCTTACAGAACCCTTCAGAGGAGGTGCTTTGAAGACCTGTGGCAGGGATTTCCTTCCTGCTTTTCTCATTCATCTCCCCTCTGTTTTTCCAGTCCCTCACTTTCTCTTACTCAGTTAATTTTGTGCTGATTCAGCTATCCTTGTCAGGAGCTCAGCCTGCAGTGCCAGCTGTGACTGCCTCTGTGTTGGGACCCTTGCCTGCTTTAGGGGTCCCTACAGGAAGTGAGTATTGCATTTTGATTTCTCTGTGAGTTCCCAAAATCTCTGGGATGCTCAAATCATAGAATGTTTGGGGTTGGAAGGGACCTCTAAAAATTATCTAGTTAAACCACCTTACAATGAGCAGAGATACCTTCAACTGCACCAGTTTGCTCAGTCCCATACAGCTTGACCTTGAATCCTTCCAGGAATGGGGCATAATATTTTCAGAATCACCAACCAAACTTCCTATTTACATGAACAGACTGATGAACAGCAATATCATAAATCACCCCCCTGGGCAACCTGTTGCAGTGTTTCAACACTCTCATTGTAAAAAACTTCTACCTTATAGCTAATCAAAGTTGATCCTCCTTCAGTTTATCCCTTGTTCTATTGCAACAGACCCTGATAAAAAGTTTCTCCTCATTTTATTTCAAGGCTCACTTCACATACTGAAAAGCTGCAATAAGGTTTCCCCAGAGCCTCCTTTTCTCCAGAACTGGGTGGTTGAGGTGCTCCAGGAGCTAAGCTGCTGCTCCTTTGCCTCCCCTCTACTCCTTCAGGTCCTCTGGGACCAGCTATGAGCCAGTGTGCTGGAGGGAACCTGCTGCCAAAAGTAGTTTATTTTTTCTGCTGTATTGTGGTGGCTGCCATGGGATGACAAAACATCCTCAGAGTAGCTAGACAATAGCAGAGAGTGTTTTTCAGGGTTCTTTATTTTATTTATTGATAATTTAAGCCATTACTTTCCTGATGAAGTTGAATACATTTGTTTAAATCATCTTTTAAACAATAAAATTTAAGCTTATCTCACACAGAATTTCCCTTTTATTCTTTGATTAAATACACCTGCCCTTTGGCTATTATTAATTACGTCCATGGTTTTCTAAACAACTTAATCCATGGAAATTAGTGTTTGGGGGTGGGGAGGTGCAAGATCTAGTACATCAGAGAGCAATACTCCTGTCCCTTTTAAACATCATTAATTTTTATTGAATACAGGAGCATGTAAACAAATACCAGCTGTACATCAGAGCGTAAAAAATTACAGGGCAGTGAAGCCAACTAAATCAATTGCTATGGGCTTTACCTTTTCCCCTGTCTCCTGAGAAGGGCTGGGTTGGAAGGCTGGCAAACAGACCTGTGGACAGAACACAATAATTGTCCTCTGTATTTTAAAGGCACATTGTCACCACTGCATCAGATACTGTCACCAACATTTAGAAAAGGATTAGAGTTGCTATTTTGGCTCTCAAGCCACTCTTCTTGGCATATTTGCTTCCAGTGCATCAGAGACTCGTTCTCATCCAATTCTGAGCAATCAAATGGCCTGACTAGTCCACAAAATAGGGACAAAATCCTATATTTCAAAACTGCTTAAACTACCCAGCATGAATTTTGTGTCAGTGATTTATAAACACTCCTTGATATCAAGACTTTTTGTATCAGTGGCCTATATATGCTATTTGATATGGGATGTGTAGCTGCTGTCTGATTTCAACTCAGAGACTGGCATGAGAATTAAATCAGAACAAGAGGTACTTACTTTGAAAAAATCAACAACTTGGAGCCATCCAGTACTTTCCATCAAACAGCCCAAATTTCACAAGATTAGCTTTCACTTCACACAAGAATTTCAAGCTCTTTTGAGTATTACAGAACAAGCCACAGAATTATTTTTCTTTTGTTTTCTGTTGCATGTGTGAAGCTTTAGAATTCAACCACTGACCCATGCTAAGAGTTTTCAGATGTTTCTGACTGTGGCCCACCTTAGGGGCAAGGCTTGCCTGACAGCACTGGAAGGGGGCAGGAGAGGTAATGGTTCCCTTCCCTTCAGGACAGGGAGCTACTCAATTCTCACCTGCAGGCGACCTGCCCCTATTGTACCACAAACTGCTCAGATCACCCACCCCAGCTTAGCCTGGGAGGAAAGGAAATGCATTCAATGTCAGATAGGGAACATTGCTAGTGAGCACAGGGGGGTGGCAAATGAAAACTGCCCATCAGCTGCTGGTGTGATTGCTCAGAAACCCGAACTTGTTTCCTGGCTGCACACAGCTTTCCTGGACCATATGCTCTCAACTTGAAAAAGCAAGGGAACACTCTGCTGAGCACTCTTGGGCCCAAGTCACTCTTTGATTCATCCCACTTGCCTTTTAAAAGATCCATCTAAATGATGCAGCTCTCTTGAGTGCTGTGACAGTCCAGATAAAGACAACCACAGGAAAAATGCGCAAATATTTTAGCTCCCAAGTTTTTGGGGTTTTTTTATGAATTGACTATGAAAAAGGACAAATGAAAAGATAACTCATTTTCTGTAAAACCCCTAATTCTCTCCTGAAGAGAATTAGTTTGTGCAGTTGATTCCCCTTCATCCCAACCTCGCCTCCTATGACTGAAAAGTAGACAGAAAAATTGCACCTCTATTTTGCACACGTAACTCCAGCCATTCAGAATGAATGGCTTCCCACTCCCTGTGTTTTCTGTCTTTTTCTGCCTAGTACCAGTCCTAGCAAAGTGACACACGGGAAAGGTAAACCAGAAACTTCACAACTGCTTTCCCTTGCAAAGTATTTAAAGCATAAGGTGCCCAGGAAGGCATTTGTACAGTGAAGGTGGAAAGAGTAAAGGAAGCCCTTCCTTCCTTTTCTGTTTGCATGTTTTTAAATTATCAACACTAGAGAGAAGTATAAATAATGGTTTGATAGAGACTGTCCTCATTAGTGCCAGATCTTTTCTCAGTAAAAGAGCTAGGAGAATGATCTCCATCTTCTGAGTGACTACTGTGCCAAACTCGCCTTTCCAGGATTCCTCTACTGAAGCAATTGTGAGTTTAAACCATACTTGCACTTGCACTTCTTCCATTTTTACCTATAGTAGTGATCACTGCAATAACAGAGAGAAATACAAACTCACTATAAGATGCAGCACCACACAAAGGACAATCAGGAGGAGACCAGGAGGAAGGCAATTTTCATATTCCCACACTTTTTGGCTTCTCTTACCAGACTCCCTGCAAGACAGGGCAGGAATAAATCATTATCAGTGATAACAGTGCTGGTACGGTGCACCTTCCTGTCCAGAAGTAGCTGAACTCATCCTGGCTAATCAAGGCAGAAGTCAGAGGGGGAATTCCTGTGCTTACTACGTCTCTGGGCAGAGTTGTTGAGGTTCAGGAGGTCTCCAGAAACATCCCCCACCAGCTGAGAGATCTCAGAACACTTCCCCAGCCACAAGTTGCGTCACGGCCAAGAGAAGAAAGATGTTAAACTTCTGTCCTGGGTTATTCACAGCCTCTCCTGGTGATAACCAGGGTTTTTCTAAGCATCTCCACCTGTGGTTAGAAGAAACAGGAGATGTGCTGGATTCACATCTCTCATTGTGTGCTTAGTGAGCGAGGGGACTTTCTGCAGCAGTGTCTAGATTGGAGAATGCAATCATAGAATTGTTTAGGTTGGAAAAGGCCTCTAAGATAATTCAGTCTAAACATTAACCCAGCACTGCCAAGGCCACCAATAAACAATATCCCTAAGCACCACATCTACAGATTTTTTTTAAAACTTCCAGGTTTAGTGATTTCAACACTTCCCTGGGAAGTCTGTTCTAATACTTGACCCTTCTTTCAGTGAAGAGATTTTTCCAGTATTAAATCTAAACATGCCCTGGTGCAACTATATGCCATTTCCTCTCATCTGTTGTTAACTTGGAGAAGAGATGGATGCTTACCTGTATACAACCTCCCTTCAGGTAATTGTATTACCAGTAGAGATTACCAGTAGGACAGGGTGCTGAAAACAAACCTGATCTGTAAGCTGTCCGGACAGACCTTGTTTGCCTTATAACCTGCCCTGACCTTGATTTGACTACATTTCTGCAAGATAATAGTACTGTGTCAGCAGTGATCACTCCAAAAGTCAGCATTAAGCCAGCTTACTTTTCCAGCTTAAAAACAGGTCACAATCACATGGCATTTGCATTAACTCCAAAGCACTGAACAAGGAAATTACTTTCATAAAGGTCTCTCCTCATGAGAAGGGGATCAGATGTTATTCCTATTTTACAGATGAGACAAACAGAAAGACAACAATTTGCTGTAAAATTGTCTTGGGTTATGGAACCAAAAAAAGTGTATTCTATTTCATCTGTTGAAAGCAGTTGGGGAAATTTTTTTTTCTTTATCTCTTGTAACTGC
>VZUI01053761.1:0-27661 GCA_013401135.1 Cettia cetti
GTCAAGAACAAAAAAAAAAAAAAAACAAACAAACAAAAAAGAAAAAAAAAAAAACAAAAACAAAAAGACAACTAGATTTGTTGGGGCATGACTATTTTTCTAAATATATTTGCATCTACAATGAAATATACAGTTCTAATTAATGAAGCTAATAGTCAAAAATGCACATACCAAGTAAACTCTATAATGGCTATTTGGATTAACTGCTAAATTTTTCTACTGATGCCTATTAGGAGACATATGCTGGCCTTGAAGACTTTCTGTCATTCAGGAGATTTGGTGCATGTATGTGCAGGAGCACAATAAAGAAATACTGAGTACAGGGCTCTCTGCAGTTCTAACTACATTGCATAAATACAGACCTGCTCTGAGGTAAAGCAGCAGAAAAGAGGAACATAGTTTGAGTATTTGCATTTGCAAGGAAAAGATGAAACACAAATGTTCCTCTAAAAAGCAATTTAAAATTGTAAGAAACTCATAAAAGAGGCTTCCCCCTCTTTTTTTCTTAAGCCAATCTTAAGCTTATATTTGAAACTATAGACTAGGATCAGGTGTGCTGGTCTCTCTCAGTACAAGTTCTACTACCAATATTCTGCCCAAATTAATATAATTTGATAGAAGGTACTCATACCTCTTTACTCACAGGCACAGAAAGTAAGTTTAGGCTGCTAGATACACTCAACCACTATTTACTTCAAAACAAAAAACCTCATCTTCAACAAGAAATACAAGTTAAAAAAGAGAAATTTTCTATGTCATCTTTTCTACAAGTCTGATCAGTAATTCTCTGGAGCTACATTAAGACAAAACAGGTATTTATTCTCTTGACAATAAAATATTATGATTTATTAATGATTCTATGAAATCCCTTTCTAATCCACATAATTTACCTGACTTCCAATTTCTCGATATCTTCTTCTTCCACCTGAAACTGGGACTTTTTGGTGTAACTGCTGGACCTGGTCACCTGCAAGTAAATTCCTCCTATTAACTTACTTTTTATATTATGGATATCAAAAATCAAAGAAAACCCTCCCTGCCTCTAGCATATGTAAATAGTTACTGTTCCTTATACAAAGGAAAAATGTCAGTTGACCAAACAAACTGCCTTTTGGCAGAAAGCAGGAGAAAAATGGGTCAAGAAGCGTTCATGGTGGAACCTACTGAAGGTTAGTTGATATATGAGGGAGTTAGAGTATAGATCTACTAGAAAAAAACAAGTAGTATGACATGAAACTGGCAATTTTAAAATATTTTTTTTGTAAATGTTTAAAGAAACAACAAGTAAGAAGCCCACTCTTCTTGCCCTAGTTACAACACAATTGTAACCTCTCATCTACACTTTCCTCATTTCTTGACGGACTGCATTCTCAATTTAACTCCAATAAATCCTAAGTCAAAAAGCTACCAGGGTGATTTGGATCACATTTTTATCCTAATATCTGACTTCTTAAGAAATCCACTTAGTATTCTTGAGCAGGTCAACTGAGACACACACATGCATTGAAACTGTGCATAGGTATGAAACTACTTCTCACTCAAGTCCCACAGCAGGACCAGGATTTATAAAAACACAGTAAATTATAATACATGTGAGGCACATACAATAGTTGTACTCCTTCCAAGTCTCAGTACAGCATGCTTTAAATGCAAATCTGATTTTTATTAGACATAAATCAGATGAAAATTTAAACTCATAATTTGTTTATTGCCAGACAACTCATGTAGAATTGAAACCAACTCCTAAATAACAACAAAGTTAACTTTTTTAATAAAATTAACTTTTCAGGGTATAACCACTATATTACCTTATTAAATAAATAAATTGTTTGGGTTTTTTAAGTCAACCTTGAAAATATTTAAATAGAAGTCGATGGGATAGGTTAAAGTTATCTCAGAGCTCCAGATGGCAGCAGATGATATATAAAGTGGTTCAAGACAGGGAATTGCCTTCATATATGTGCTTTTGAGAAAGGAATTTTTCACACAGCAATTGGAGGGACAATGCTATTTTCTGGCAGACAGACCTCCTTGTGAGAGGCCAGCTAAAGCTCTTCAATTTGCTTGAAGAGAGCTTTCTGCATTAGGTATTGCTATGCAGCTTGCTTAAAAATATCAGAAGGGTTGCATAAAATAGATAAACAGGAAGAACAGCACACAAAGAGTTACCTCAAAATAAAACGTTTCATTAAACTGCGGATTGCTTGTTTTCTTCTTAACTTTAGTCTTCTTTTGGTCATTCCTGTTCCAATGTGGTAAAATTTTTACCATAGACAACTTAAACACACAATTATAAAGACATTCTATTGTCAAGAAGGACCCATTCATTTAAGTTAAAACATTTTTTGTTATTCTAGAATTCACTTTCCTCAATAAGGAAAATCTTAAAGTTAGTTCATGTTCACAACACAGTTTAAAGAGCTAAAATTTTAAATATTTTATCTAGCTAACCATGCACCTAACCAACTCAAAGGTTGTATCTAATTTCACAAACAGGTAAAACTTACATACGTTAATTAAAATACATCAACAATTTCTAATGCATTTAAAATTTAAATTGCTTTACCACTGCCTGAAGGTAATGAGCACACTTTTCCTTGCCTTGTTCAACTGCAGTTTCTGTTTTTCCCACCCTCTTTTGCTGGTGAAATGCCCACTACTTCTTTACAGACAGAGGCTTACACCCAAGACACTGAAGGTTTTCTTTGAAAGCAACTGCTGCTCATGTTAGATATGAAGCAGGACAGGGTTAAACAAAACAACTACCCCCACTTCCTTGTGGGTTAGTTTTGGTGTTTTCTTTTTAATTTTTGCAAGTTTTAAAAAGGAATACAGTTTTATTTATTTTTTTAGCAAAGGACTGTGGTGGTATAAAATGGCTTTCCAAAAAAAAAAAAAAAAAAAAAAAAAAAAAAAAAAAAAAAAAAAAAAAAAAAAAAAAAAAAAAAAAAAAAAAAGTGAGAAAAATAGACAAGGGAGAAGAAAAATTGCCCTAAGTATCAACTACCTATTTTCAGGCACTGGACATATAAATATTCCAGTCATGGTACATGAGTCACACATGCATAAGATTGGAAAATCCTAACCAAGAATTCATGTAAAATTTGCACATACATTCCTATACTAACAGGGTAAATATTTTGTGGGACCAACATTCTCCTACTTCCATCCATATCACAGGACTCAAACAGAAAATGGATGTCAATTTGTCATTTGGCCCCCTGATTCCCCATAAGAATAACTTAGGGTGAGTCTCCCTAGTCCTCTTAGGAAAATCCCAGCCAAACCAACCAACCCAACCAAACCAACCCCCCCCGAAAAAAAAAAAAACAAAAACAAAAAAACCAACCAAACAAACAAAACACCAAAAAACCCCCCAAAAAAACCCCCAAGCCAAACCTAAAAAACTGTGATCATTTATAACCAAGGAGAAAAAAAAAAAAATGCTCCATGCAGAGCTTACTCAGGGACAATCATTCCAAAGTGTTTAAGCCAAGCAAGTCTGGTGCAACACACCCTGGAAAGATGCTCACAAAGGCAATTCCTCAGCACCAGAGAAAGGAAATGGTTTGATGTGGCAAAAATGAAGCAACTGAAACTTATCCTCCTTATTGGGCAGGGACTTGCACATAGTGAATGTGTGGGATGGGGGATTTTTCTTAAATGAAAAAAACCAGTTATTACAGAGTACTGATCCCAAACAAGGAGACATTGGAACTGAGGGACTTTGAACGTAGCATCCTGAAGGTGTTCCAGAACCTCTCCTCTCTCATCTCCTCCCAATTACTACACATTTGCTGCAAAGAAACTCACATATTAAGAAAAAGAGAGAAGAGAGGAAGATGAGTGAGCAACTGACTGAATCATGACATACAGAAATTTCACATAAATTAACAGGAAGTACAGTGCAGAAATCAAGAGTCCAACACAAAATGTAAGAAAGAACTGAGTCACAAGTGGCTCTTGACTAGTGCAGACAATTCAGACAGACCAAACACCATCCCACTCTTGAGCATATGGCAGGGAAGGGGAGAGAACAGTATCCATGGAGATGAGATGTATACATGAGAGCACCGGAAGATTTTTCTGTGTTTTCAAGATTTTGCTTAAAACCTATGACTTTCTTTTCCAATTCAACATCACAGCATTTTTAGATTTATTCATTTTATACTAAAATGTTACCTGGAAGGTCCCACAAGAGAGACTGTTGCATAAGGATCACAATTCTGTCCATTTATAAGAGGCAACCCATGGCACTCCTTTATGCTACAAGGAAAAGGCAAACAATAGATCAGTGAAGCAATGATTTGGCTTAAGAAATAAAACCCAAACAATGCTTTCTTTTTGAAAACTTTTTATGTCCTGCTGCATTACACACAGATACTGCAATACACTGATCCAACATACTGCATGTACTTGAAGTAGATCTCTAGATGGTAACACAAAATAATACTCAAGTATACAGTCAGATTTGGGGGCCTCCATGAGAACAAAACACTTGGAATTGCTTTGATAAAGACATTCCAGTATCACACATGAATGACAGAATCCTAAGTAAAATGAGCTACTATATGCTAGCAGAAATTGCAGATTTCATTAACTTTTAAATTGGGTTTCTCAAGGCCCACAAAAAGCTATCTGGCTTAAACCAGTGGCAGCAGCTGTATCTGGAAGGCATTGAAATGGATTGAAGTACTTAATTTTGGATAAATTACATTCTGAGTTACACTACGAAATGCAAAGTCAAATCCTGAAGTGATATTTAAAATTAAGCATCCAAAACTATTATAGTATACACTTCTAGCTCTACCTTTGAAATAGTGCTTAAGGTTTATTTTCAAACTTTTTCCACAATAGTCCATGTTCAGGCTTAACAACCATCAGGGTTAAATGGCCCTTTTAAGAATACCATTTTCTTCTGTAATTCATACAGTAAGTGATAAACTGCTGTTTAACAGGTAGGTACACAGGCACACTGCTCACCAATCCTGATGCAAAAGGGATAGGATGGTTGGCAACTAATGCTCATGGAGACAGAAAAACCTTTTCTGGACCTTTTCTGAAGTCTGGCAATCTTTGAATCACCACAACAGCAACACAGAGCTGGGTCAGCAAGCTGCCTAACCTTCAGATGCTGCCCACATATGAGCATTTACTAAAAACAGCTGGAACAACAAAAGTAAAGCCCACATTTTTAAATAAATGCTTTATGTACTGTAGCAAAATGGTGTTAAAAGAATAACAGGAGCTGTAAATTCAAACACAAGTGTGGAAACAACAGACACTAACACTCCTGTGCTGCCTCAAAACTCCACCCTCTTTGGAGTATGCACAATTATAAACCAGATGGTATTTTCTCCCCCCAAAAGTCCCTTTGTCTTAGCCAGTTCAGGGAACATTTAGTGCCGAACCACTGCACAATCATTTGTTATTTTTCTTCCAGTTATCAAGCACGTGGCCTTCAGCATTTCAATAATTTTTGAATTACAATGAACACTACAGTGATTTCAAACCCACCATTTAAATGGGTTCTTGAAACATCCAGTTGTTTCATAAGCATTAATTGATTCCTCCTCCAACACACAAGTGGCACAGTAGAGTGGCAACAAAATTAAACTGTCTAGACTTTTCAGTCATTTGGGGTATCTGATCTGAGGCAGGACTTTTCTTTCAGACTGATGGGCATCCTGTAACAAAACATTCTGCAGTTTCTTGGGCTTTGCAGTTTCAGGTGCGAGTGCTGAGTACCCATAAATCAGTCTCAATTTGAACCTCACGGGAAATTCATAGCAGATGGATCAGTCAACCTTATCTGAAGAGAACTCAGCTGTTTTAACAAGAACACCACAGTTTCTCTTCTTACAGTGTTTGAGATGTTGACCAAGCTCCTGGATTTCTCTAGCTAACAGATACGAGTCTGTGGGACTTTTGGTTACACAAACAGCTTGTTCTGTTCTCTTGACCTCAACAGACACAAACTAAAGAAAGGCTTGTTTGTGAGATGAATAACATTTTAGTGACAACTTCACAGCCTTGCAGCAGAACTAGAATCTCTGGATTCATCATATGGATCTGTCACCTCAAGCCTATTCCATGCTCCAGCTAGTCTCCCTGTGGAGGCAGCTCTACTATTCCCTTTTCACCTCCTGCCCAGGTCCAGTTCTGTTGCCATCAAGTATGGTCTGTCTAGTTTATGAGACAGCCTGCCCTGGTCAAACACCTCCCCTGACCATCAGTTCCTAATATCCCCCAATCTCTCTCTTCCACCTATCAGGCACAAAAATTTGTTCCAAATTCACCTCACCTCCTCCCCTTCCACATCTAGCTCCAAGGCAGCCAGTCAGATCCAACCCTTCAGTCTGCAGGTACTGCTGAGGCTGCTTTACACACATATGTGACAGCACAGCCAAGTCAGCTGAACTGTTGCTTCTGTTTACCACCCTCACAGGAAGCTTTCAGGTTGCAAGCCAGTTGTCAATTTGGCAAACTGAATTACCCTGGTCATGTAGGAGTCCTCCCAAGCTCCAAAGGCAAGCAGCCATTAGGGACAGAAAGCCATTAAATCAACTCAGCACTACGGAGCTGGATTGTTCCTCCCCAGGGACTGAGCACACTGCACTGAATCATTACTGATACTTCTAAGCTACTAAACAAAGAGCCTCCACTAAGCATGTTTAAAAATTCTGAAGATCTTTGAAGTGGCTAAACTAGAGCAGACTTAACAGAAATTGAAAAGTTGGAATGGAAATTAATGGAATGAAAAAAACCTCACTCAGTTTGCCAGTCAGCAAATTTCACAGGAATACTGCCTTTCCTCAAAGAATCAGGCAAAGTGCTGCAACTGCAGTCTCCTTTAACAGGACAACAACACCAAGAAATCCCAGTAAAACCACCACCAACAAAATGCCAAACATTTTGACCAATCAAAAAACAAAACACTAAATATACGCTCCTATTCTGACAACCATAATAAATACAATACTAGCATACAGTAAAAATATTTCAGCTTTGACAAATCATTTAATCTACCTAGCTAGGCAGTTGTCATTCAAAAGGCATAAATGCATGGAGTTTGAAGAAATAGACAAATTTAGAAGCCTTTTATTTTATATTTTAGACTAGTATATCCCTATGCACCCTTTAGGCAACAGGTAACAGAACTTGGATTCTTTTCTCCAACTACAACCCTGTTTAAGTACAGTGTAAGATCTATTTCAGTTTACATTAATTCTCATTTCAATAGTTTGTTGTGCAAGAGGAGTTTCATACAGGAAATGAGAACCTTTCAGATATTAACTGGCATATATTCATCTTAGAAGATGAAAAAGACCCAGCCCACAATAAACCCCCTCAATGACTGACTCTACCTCCATCATTTAAATCAACTGAAGTTCTCCAAGGACAGACACTCCCTAATTGCAGCCATTAAGATCTGCATGTACACTTCATAAAAATTGCTGTTCACTAGAACAACTTCACATGAGGAGATGAAGTATAAACAGGACAGTAACAAATTGACAGGTCAGTTTAAGCGGGCATGGTGTATCATTCATTTAAAAAAGTATGTGCAATGAAGTCAAAATCGGGCTGTATAAACTGTTTCTGGGCTTTGAAGTATTCACACTGTAAATACACAAAACCTTCTTTCAGACCTGAAGAGCTGTTCACCCCAGAGAAGGCAGGTGCCACCACCCAACTGCCAATTTGTCAAGAAACTGCTCAAGTATCATCTATTTCAGCAGCAGCAAATATGCAAACAATGGCTATGCAAACTTGTTCTCAGGGAGTCCCAGCAAGAGCTGCAAGCATGTATTTGTGAAATGTGCTACTATACACACCACTGTGGTTTCCAAAAAAACAACCCAAAGTGAGTCAGCAAGTAATCTCTTGCACTTTTTCCCCTCTTCATTCACGTATTAGCAAAGGAAACAATTAGTATCAGAGACAAAAAGTTTTAATTCACAGTCTGTGACTGTATCTGCATGAAACTCAACAGCAAGTTTGCAATCAATACAAAAATGATGTGTAAAATCAGGGTTTAGCCTGCTCTACATGAGCTCTAAGTCAGTCCTTCACCAAAGGAAGATTAACTATGCTTAATGCCAAAAAAAGCTACTGGAATTGAGTTTTTAAATCAATCCTCATCATAAAAGTCATCTAGAAGACCAGCAGAAAAAGCCTCTACAGCCATGTTTACATACCCAAAACAACAGGAATCCATTGCCTAGCCAGTCATTATCTTGTTTCAGCCACAAGGTGACTGGGGACTCCAGGTAATGCTCAGAATCACAGCCTTTAAATTACTTGCTATTGTGGGTGCACTTAACAGCAGGTTTAATCATGTGTAATTAAAATTGGAGCTACTATTTTTCAATTTTGTAGAATTTCTGGACTCTCAGGCAATACACAGTAGAAATCCATTAGCACAGAAGCCAGCACAAGTATCTAGAATTCTCCTATCCTAGAAAAAAGTTAACTGGTGAAGGTTTAAAAGCATCTCATTTTCATTGCACTGAGACACCATTAATTTGAACGTGAGGTAAAATGTTGCTCCTGAAAGGCAAGTGTCATAGCCTGTATGCCAAGAATTATTTTTTCAGTGATTTTTTTTTTTCCTTTGGCCATTATTTTCCAGTTCAAAACAGATAAAGAAGAATCAGGAACAGAAACAGAACTACATTTGTGCCCACACTTTGTCTCTCTTTTACTCTATCAAGGTTCTGCTCCTTTCTATCTTTCAGCTTTGGTAAAGGAGTTACTAATTCAATGTCTTTTCAGGGTCTGGTGACTAGTGAAACATAGCAGGAAGTGCATCACTTACTAATTATCATGGGAAATTTACAAAACAAGCAGGGTTTTAAAGTGTTGAATTTTCTCTTTAACACTCCTACATGTATTTTATGTAAGTTCCTCACACTTTAGGGTAAAATGCAGCTCAAAAATGCCTTCAAATCCATTTCTATAGTACCACATTCAGTAAGAGATTTCTTATTTCTCATACACTCACACGTACATCCAAAATGTATTTATGTACAATGTATTACTAATGCAGTAAACTTTTTCAAGGGCAGCAGCACATGTGGTAAAATCCTACTAAACATTTTTAGTTTAAGGAACTCCAGTGCATTTCATAACCTCAGACAACAGCAGTGATGTAATACCGCAGTGTTTAACGCACAATCCTCTCCCACATGGCAGTGAGTGGGTGAGTGCAGCAACCAAAAGAGAAGCCTGGCTTCCTTTTGATCAATTATCTCCGTCATAAAGAGATCCTAAGAGAGGGCACAGTGAGTAAACCACTTCCTACTCAAAACTGCAATTTACAACAGTAACTTTCTAATGCAACTTTTCTGCATCATATGAAAAATCCAGGCAAGTTTTTAAAATAAAAACCCCACAACACTGACTTTGAGTGCATGAAAAATTTTCTGAAAATTAGGAAAGTTGGAAATAAAACACAAAGTCATAAAGCTCCAGCCAGCTTTTTTGGTGGTGTACAGTCCATGGGGAAAAAGCTGTTCTAATTCTGCTTTGTGCTGGAAGATACAAAAATAAGAGCAGCAGGATTCCCAATGAACCATGATGCTACTCCATTAAAAATGCAGACACATTCCAAATTATCTTTAAGTAACAAAGACACCTTGATGTCCAGCAAGTTCCATCTTACCTGAATTATGAGCCTAAGCCATCAAACCATCACCATTTCACTAGCTTAGTTCTATCACAGAATAGCTTCCCACTTCATACCAAGTTAGAGAACAGCAAACAGACCACTTTGTGGGTCTGGCTCCAACTCAACTGCTCATCTGGGTTTAGAGAGTTGACTAAGACAAGAACATCATCTTAACTTCATAACGGAAATTACATTAGCAAATATACTGAAAAGTTACTGTTTCTATGATGCTGTTTGACATGCTGTAGCATTTTTACATTTCAGAGCCAAAATTAAGTTTGGTAGTGAAAGCTCCTTAAGTTGTTGCTAAGTTTTACTGAAATGTGGCAAACACGCTGCTCCAGAATCACAATTCCTGTACTTTGCTCTTCTGTAAGAATTTCTTATCATGGTTAACCAGAAGAAAAATAATTCTGAAGCAAAACTAGCAGTAATTTTACCACACCAACTCCCCAAAAATACCACCAGCAGCAGCAATTTAGTCATCAACAGCAGCACTGCAAGTTCTGGCTGTCCGCTGCACTGCACATTCCCAGCTTTCTCACCAGACCAAATTCAGCTGGAATTATAAGACACTAATCTTAGTAGTCCCAATTAAAGTGAGGGCTTTGGCAGCAGAGATGAGCAGCTGTGAAAAACTTCTGTTGGAGTTCCCTAAACATACTCATCTCCTCATAAGGCAGATTTCAAGGAAAGTCACATAAAAAGAAAAATGCTATTGGTACCAAGATGTGCAGCCATCCAGTATCAGGAAAAACAAATCCCATAATGTTCTAACAAACAACCAAATATTAAAGGATTAATGTATTTCCTTACTGTACTACTAGTTGTTGGCACACAGATCCATTGTCTGTTATCAGTTCGTTCAATTTTAATTCAAGGTGAACTTTTCCCTGAAAAAAAAAACAAAACAACAGGAGAGAAATACAAATAAATTTAAAGGCATTTCTTTTAAAAGTAGGAATTCAACAATAACAGTTTACAGTTAGGAGTTATTTAAGGTAATTCCAATATAAGCACTTGAAGTAAATACTTCATCTAAAGCACGTATCCTGCAAGTAGAGCATGATGGATGCACTTGAACTTTGAGACAATGCTACAGAGAAGCACTATCGCATCTGCAGACAGCACAAGAATCAGTCAAGCCTCTACAGATTTAACACACACAAATATTTCTTCCAGCATGAGCAACTGCCAAGAGAAAGAGTTGCAGCTCTTTTGTCCCAAGCATGGGATGAACCCTTGCACAGAACACTTTAGGAGAAACTTCTAAAATGACTTTGGACTCTGAAGGCAGGTAGGCATACCTAGAGAAGTAGAATAGCATGCAATAGCCATAACCAGCAGCACTTAATATTCACTGTGAAATCCTGTCCATCACACCAGACTGAAGATAATTTAGCAATATCCTGTGCACCCCGCAGCAGGTTTCAACTATCTCATGAAGACTGCTGGTGTACTCAAGGAACAGCAATCACAAGCAAAGGAGAGGAAAAGGTGGCAACAATTGCTAAACCCAGCTTCCCCCTTTTCTTTCTTTTTCTGATATGACAGGATGTGTTTAAGAAGAAGAATCCATAAATTATGGCCCAGCATGGATTAACTTCAGAAATCAGCAAGGGCCAACCTAGTGGACCCTCTCAATAAAAGGCTCCAAAGCTTTAAACCACAATATGCAACTTTCTTGGGATGACCAAAATTTAGTACTTGAATTTTGCTCCAAACAGCTACCACCTAAACAATACCTGCTACTGCTTTCACTGCCTGGCTGTTTGTGCTGGCTTTTATAGCTAAGCACACTCTGACAGAGTCTTTCCTCTAACAATGTTCTCCTTGGTATTATCAGACTTTGTTTATTTGCCAAATGGAACATCAGATGATGCTGGTCTGTTCACAATCAAAATTCTCAGGGACGTGTTCTGGAAGGTGATTTGCAGGAGTGGCAAAGGAAGCAAGTCATAATCTGAACCACAGCTTTGCCTTTCTGCTAAAATGGAAGTAAAACCCTTAGCTGACCTTGCCCACATTTCTACAGCAGTTATGTTTTGCCATAAAACTGCAAAGTTTTTTATTGTAAATCCCCTGGGGCCAAGGCTGCGTTTCCCTCTCTGCTCGTCACATGGGAGGAGAAATGAAGCTTCTTTTACAAGGCAGTTCTAAACGTCACTGCTTTGGGATGCCTGCCAAGTGTTTTGCAAACTGCTACTACAGGGACAGGAACACAGGTACATTAAGAAAGTATTTGTCAAGCAGAGAAACTCCATTACAAAAACAGATTTACAGGATAAAAACAGGATACCGAGAAGCATGCCAACAGCCTTACAAGGCAAAGTTTTTGAATGACAAATGAAAAGACAAACATTATTGGTATTTATTAAAATAGTTGACTTCATTTGTTTTAGAAAACAGATACTGTGAATGGCCTAAACATCTTCCTTTTGCCTTTAAAACCAAAACCCACAAATTGTGTTTTACACACACAGCAGAAGTAAAACAGCACATTGCTGCTCCTGAGAACTACCTGTGGATGTACCATGAGAACTACCAGCTCAGTACCATGATGACTACAGTAGCACAGCTCCAAGTAAATAAATATTTCCCCAACATGCATGGAGAGTTTTGGAGTATTTTTGTCATTTTGTTTGTTGAGAGCAGTGTGATGGTTTCCTAAAGCTGCTGATCTGCAGAACTATATCAGAACTTCTGACATATAATGCAACTGGGTTTTAAATGTGGCAGTACAGAATGCTTTAGTTCAAAATATAGAAATCAGCCGTTCTTATACAATAAATAATAAACAAACAGTGACTTTGTGAGAATGCACTTCGCATCTGTAGATCTCAGGGTCGTTCAAAGGCAGGTAAGTACTATTTTAACTTTACAAATGGGTTAATAATCAATTTTCAGGTACTTACTATAGGAAGATGGAGTTTTATTGATACAGATCCTATTAATTTTAAGAAAAAGAACTGTGAATGTTCAAAAAGCTTAACAGTGTGTGAAAGATTTTGATCTTACCAATGCATTTTTCAAGCACAAATCTTTAAAACCCTACCTATGTATAAATACAGGTATAAAGCTATAGATATATATAAATCTCTATTAAAAGTTTCTTGCTATGAATAAAATAGATCAAAGACGTGTTTAATGAGCCAATTTCAAAACACATTAATGAAGATTTTATAAATAAAAAAGGGGTCAAGCAATCCTCACAAATTTACTAGCATGATGACACTATTTGCATTTTAGAAAACAAAATATTTTTTAAAAGCTAATACATGTAAACAAGTTTGTGCCAGCTACAGTTAAATGTGGCCTGTTTCACCCAACTTCTCAGATTCTGGTTTATTTACTTAGTATTCTCACATTTGTATTTATTTTTCAAGAACTAGTGGAAAAAAGAAAAAGATTCAAGAAAACAAGATTAATATGATTTTATAATACTGTGAACAGCAGCAAAATAACCCCCAGCTAATATCAAAACACAGAGCAGAGCAGCTGCTTTCTAAAAATCTCCATCACTAACATTCCAGGTATACAGTCTGCTAATTATACCAAAGTTCACCTGTAAAGATGACTGGTACATAAAAAGTACACTTTTCTTGAAATAAATGGAATTTTATGGAAAACCCCAAAAATAATCCCAACCAAACACCTGCAAAGTGTCCTGAGCATATTCATGGAACACAAAATACTTCTCTGCTATCCTACTGCCTTGCACACATCATAAATTCTGGAAAATACTCACAAGGAGGGAAACAGAGGAACAAAAAAATCAACTACATGTATGGTGCCATGATGAGAAGAAAACAATTTTTTTTTTTTCTCCAAACTGATTTAGCTCTATAAATATTTCATTCACTTTTTCTGCACATGTACAATATAAAAGTCTGCTACTTTCAGCTATGTCCAGCCAACAGTCTTGGACATCTCAGAATATATTTCAGCACTGTACAGCACATGCAAACAAACAAGTTTTCAGCCAAATGTGGAAGATGAGAACTGGTCTCAGCTATGCTCTGAAGGCCTTTATAGAAAAATAAAGCAGGACAGGAGAAACCTACCCAAATGCCCTGACTCAAGAAAAGATAAGTATGAGGAGCATACACCTGAGCAGAAAAGGTCACCTCTAAATGGAGGCGTGATACAGGACAGGGAGTGCTTGGCACAGCACAGTCATAGGAAAGTAGGGGCTTACATTCTGCTGTGAGTCACAAAGCATGGAAAACTATAAACTTTTTATGTCCAATATGTACAAAATCACTAAATTCTATTAATGGAATATTCTAACTGAATTTTCACATGCTCATGTAGTATTATGACAAGAAGTAATACCTTTCTCAATACATTTTTATGACAGAAAAAACAGAGCAAGCACGACAATGTTTAAGTCAAAGTGGAAACTGCCTTTCAGTTTATACCTGGAAAGTGCTTTCTAGAATTTTCAGAGTGATTACATTAACGAATCCAAAGAAGACAAGGTGTAGCTGGACTAGATGATCTCTAGTTCCCTTCCAAATGAACCATTCTATTCCATTCTATCATAACTGAAAGAGGACTGATTTTCAACAGGGAAGAGGAAGTGACGTTTTGAAAATCTGTCTTCATGTCAAGCAACCGCACGCTCTTCTATACCCAAGAGCTGCAGGCTAAACTTAGGGCTCATAAATGAATCATCTGTGCAAATGAGAATTCTGTGCACATTCGGATCTTGTAAAACTAACCAGGATTCTCCCTACCCAAAGGGACTTTCAAGTTACTAAAAAAATACAAACACTGTCAAGTCTAAGACTTTTGCCTTCAGGCAAATCTGGAAAAAGCCCTATTAAAATCTAACTTTATCACAGCAAGAAGGCTAAGAAATTCTCAAGAATTCTGTTTTGTTCTTGAAACCAAAAAGAGAATTGCTATAACTTCTAGAGCCATCTCACTTTTACCTATTCCTAGAACAATCCTGTTTGAAGAACTGGAACCACAGCTGAAATAAAATTGTGAAGTATAACTTGTTTGATACTGAATGCAGAAAGTGTTTCAAGATAAGATACACGAACACAGCACAAGTACTTGCAGGTTTTGGAGACTAACCATTTCAATGTCACAGAATCAACCATTATTTCAGTTAACACCAAAAATTACTAAAAAAAAAAATTCAAGAATTTTAGGATCTATTCATGTGCCTTAAGTACACAACTCCTCTTACAAGCATTTCAGACATTAAAACACTTGCTTTATGTCTTCTGCCAGTTTTAAGTACCATGAGGAATAATATCAGCTTAGGTGTAGAGTACATTATTCTCTAACCAAACTGAAGACACAAGTGCCTCACAAGAAATACAGATGCTAAGTTCTATCTCCTACCATCACATGTCCTTATCTGTACTTAACTTTTTAAATGTAAATGTACAATTTAATAGTTACCTGAACCTCTGAATTAGAATCAACAGGTTGAAGCATAAACCAGTTCTCTTTTCCTGTGTAGTTGCATAAATCTTCTTTTTTGATTGACACCTTTCCTGAGGGAGGGTGGCAGGGGGAGAGAAGCATAAATATTACCTTCACCTCAATAGAAAATGATATTTAATTGTGTTTGAAATTTGATTTTTTCTAAACTCTCTTTCAAGTTTTTCTTTGAGTTTATGATGCTATATGAAGAACATAAAACAACGAATGTTATGAGTAAGTAAAGCAGAAAATAGTTTATATAAGGCCTGATGGCATTAATTATTACTTGTTATCCGGGATATCACCGATAAGAAGGTAAAACAAAAAACACACTTGAGGCTGGAAATAACATAATAGATTTGCAAGAACAAAAACGGTGTTCAAGAATGCTTAAACAGGAAACTGAAGTAGATGCCTTTTACTCTTCTGATTGCTATTTGGAAAGCTGTTATTACAGCAAATTATCTGACATCCTGGTGCAAATTATTTCCTTCCTCAATTCAAGTGGCTTCTTCCACAGCAGACTATTAGAACTTTGTATCCAAAAAGCACCTGCAATAAAGTCATTATGCAGGGAAGGGAGAAATAGAAATCCACCTCCCATGATTTTTCACTTAAGCTACACAAGTTGCTGCCAAATGCTTTGTAAGTCACTAAGTTACGGGTTGCACTGACAGGGAAAAAATTATCTATAAATGGTTTTAAGAATAATTCCACAATTGTAATTATTGTGGAATTATTCCAGAATTTATTCTTTAAATATCTATAAGTAGTAACAATTATTCAAATATTACAATGAAGCAAAAGTGGACAAAAACCAGAGAATTTTTAAAAATGTATTCAGACCATAATAAGACTATCAAATGTCCTATCAGCCTAAAAAGCAAACATATTTTAGCATAATAGAATGAAGCAAGGAAATAAAATCCTTCTTTTCACACTTTGCAGAAGCATTTAAATAGACACAATTTTGAAAGATGCTTCACCAATAATTGTACCCCTAATCCTACCAATAATGCTACTGAAAACAACCAGGTGCTCTACAAGATGCAGACAGCACCTCATGGACACTTACCTATACGCAGGTCCTTTTGTAAAACACTTTTATCATAAATGTAGAAGGACAACCACTGGAATGTTCTTGGAATCTCAAAGTAAAACTCCTCTCCAAAATAAGGGCTGAAAAAAAGGTTTGAAGTTAAAACAGAGAAACACTTTATGCAATTTATATAGAAGATTAATATTAAAAAGCTGCATTTTACTGCTGTCCCAGCCCATGGCCCTTAGCACTACACTGAGCTGCAACCAAAGGTGCCCAAAACCATTTCAGTACAAGACACAGTAACATGGCAATGCCTTCTGTTTATTTAATCAAAGGTAAGAATGAGAGCACACAGAGAGTGGTGTCTCCTCTGCAATTTCAATTCTATTTTTCTCTCTTGAAATTATTCTAGCTGGTTCTGTAGACTTCCTGAGACATGCACAATTTTTGTTTCATTTTCTTATTAAGTACATGATTAAACTACATTTAAACACAACTTACTGATTACTTAACTAACTGGCATTTGTTTAGCTCTAACTTCCATGTCAAAACTGCTGCTCTAAGATTCAGACCAGTAAGAAGTCATTATCACAAGAAACTGTAAGAACAGTGAAAAAGAGAAATGTTAATCTCAAATACACACAATCTCCCTCACGCCTAAACGGTCACATTTCTCCATTTAAAGAAGTTCAATATCATGTTTACAGTTCACCCCATTTAACTGCCATTTGCATAGCCCTCTCTCTACAAAAAAGATTCTTGAATTTCTCTATGTTACACATTTCATACTGTGTGTTGGTATCTTCACTCCCATAACTGATACATGCATTAAACTTAAGGAGTACTTATTTGATGTAATCAGAGCCAGCAGTCAGAAAATTATATTTTAAGACTGAACAAAACCATACTGTTGGGTTCCTGCAAGCGATGAATTCTGAAAGTCAAGAGGATCCACAGAAAAACCCACTATTTTAGAACAACTGGGTTCTTAAAATAGTTTCATTTACAATGTATTAATATCACAGGGGAAAGATGTTCATGTTCATGAAACTACTTTTATGCAGAAAAGTACTGTGGTAGGTTATACCAAACCCTGAAACAAATATTTGGGTTTTTTGTTTCCCAGCAAAGGATCATTCTGACACTATTGCTACAATACTTTCTTAAACTAATACAAATATGACAAATATGCTTACATTTGGAGCAAGCAGTTTATGTTATTACCTACCCAAAGCAAGAGCAGGTCATCATCCCTACTCTCTTCCCTCCAAAATAATCACAGAAAAAGAAAACACCATCCCATGCTTAAGGACAATGGCACATTAAATAAATTAAAAAGAAGAACTGATAACTAACTTGAAAAGTGGGAAAGAAGTCAGCTGAAAAAACTAGTCTTTCAAATATCTAGAACAGATTTTTAGAAACAAGAACTTTAAGGGCAGGTATTCATTATAAGGAATTCCACAAGTGAAAATGTTCTTGTTGTTAAAACACAGACCTTTTACCACAGGCTTCAAAGCAGACAAATCAGTATTAGACTTTGCACTGCAATGAGAAATAATTTAAGAATTTTCAGTTGAAAAATTCTGCTGTGGTTTTTCAGGTCCCCTCTTTTTTTGGAATTTCAAATCCAACAAATTCTGTTTTGATTACAAGGGCTGGGTTCTTCTTGTCAGCACCATGACTGAAGGTATAAACTCACGAGCATTACCTTTAGCAGCAGTGCAGCCCTAAAGTGCCTCAACTTCCTTATTACCATCACTGCTCATTTTAATTGTATTGACACAATAACTCAGACCAACACTGAGGATGAAACAAAGGCTTATTTTAAACTTTGGTCAAGTCCATGATCTGCTTCCCCTCACAGCTATACAAATAAAGTTGCAGCAGTACAAACAAAGAGATACTATAGCAAGAGGAGTGAGCAGCGGAAGAATGAGCTGGCACTGGTGTCAGGGGAAACTGCTCTAGTTCAGCTTCAGACAGACATGCTAAGGGAACAGCAGACTGCAGTGCACACCATCGAGTGCCAAGGGTTTAAGTTCCTATTCAGCATGGACCTATGGGACTCTATGCATCCATTTATAATTAGGCTGGCATGGAGACTATAAGCACAGACTTCCAAAAAATCTATTTAGCACCTTTATCTTGCACCGAAGAGAGCAAACTTCCCAGCTACACACATCCCCTAGCCCCCAAAGGATGAACAGCCATTAACGTTCTTTATTATTATTTTGACTTCAACACTGATTAGGTCTCAGATTAAGCCAGAAAGAACAAGTCAATAATACAAGCACAAATAGAAGGTAACACATTGTTTTACCTATGTTGATAGATTTTTCTTTACCTAAATTAACAGTGGTTATCAGTTGTTGATTCATCAGCAAAGTACAAGGCAGAGAGAGAAAAATAAAGGTAAAGAATTCAATGGATTAGTAAAGAAATTCTTATGTACATACAGAATAGGCTGACGGGGTACAAGAGTTTACACCAATGAGGAATAATTAAAGTGGGGAACTGACTCATCCTGTTCCTCAGGGATTTAGTCAGTTTAGTACTTTCATTTGTGACTTTGATGCAAGAACTTTAAAGACTGTGACGGATACAAAATTAGAAGATAGCACTAATTCAAAGGATGACCAGACTGCCATACAGGAAGAACTGGATTACAGTAGTACAGAAGATTAAATTTCACTGTGTAACACACTCCTCTGCTCCTCCCTTCCTTGGTACAGTAACCTGGCAGTTCTATGAGGACACTGACCAACACCCCAGTCTGTCAGTTAATAAAAGCAATGGTTACATCAAAAAGGGAATTCATTTCTGCTATAACCTTGCACTGCCACAAAGTTCAGCCAGGAAAAAAAGAAACTGAATTTAGTTTGAATAAAAAAATATAATAAAAAAAAAAGACACACACATACCACAATCCCCCTTCCACTCCCCACCCCCCCCATTCCTCATATTTGACCACAGACATCTGAGGAGGTTTACAGATATTCTTTCAACTTTCCAAGGGGAAATAAAAAAAAAGATTCTTTCTTCAGAACCCACAGAAATCCCACACCAAGTCAGGAAATACTTCTTGAGTCATTAGCCAAAATATCCCTCTTTCACTTCAGTATTAATTAATGGTTTTTTAACTTTGGAAAGTCATTTGTTTCACATCTGCACTCCAACAACTCTCCCAGTGCTGGTGGAAGGCCAAACCTATTTGCACATTTAATGAATACACTTCCTAATCATTTCCAATCACTGTAGTCAAAACTAATTTTAATTCTAGTGATAATTACTTCCACAGACATTTAATTAGTTGATATTCACAAGACTAAAATTTAGATTACAACTTGTATAAATTTGCAACCCATAATACAGTAACAAAAACAGAGTATGAATTGTGTGTAAGAAAAAGCAAGCAAATAATACGAAACAAAAAAATGAAATTCAAAGTTGCACCTATGACTAAAATTATACTGTACTACACCTTACTGAAAAGCAATTTATAAGGTTTTCAGGTTTATAAGAGATTAGAGCTTTCATCTCCTGTCCCAATACCTCTAGGTTGTTTAGTAGGGTTTATAGTTTAACACAGCAAAAAGAAACAAGATGTTGTAATTGTTTCTGGAATGAGAGTCAACCTTCATAACTGCATACACAGTAGTAATCAAGTGTAAGCACCCAATTCTGGCAGCTGCTAATAGGGAATGAGTTACTTTATTACATTTCCCTGGTTTGTATGGAACCCTCCCCTAATTCTGAGGATGAAGGAGTCACCTATGAAGTCAGTGGAGACAAAAAGGTAAAGAGCTATTTTAAACACCAGGTTCTAACTTCTTACACAATGTTGTCATCTTACAAATATTAATTTCCTATCACCTGAAAAATTCTCCATTTGTGGCATGTTATCTGAGACGTCTGTCTCCCCAACTGTTTTGTTATAGTGAGATTCTTTTACTTCATTTTCTCTGTAAAGTATTAATGACATCACAATTAAATTTCAGTCAAAACTTCAATACTACTGCAATTTTTTGATGGCTCTAAGGTGTATTACTTTATCAAATATTTTATTATGCAACTAATACTTTTATCAGGTGATGAAAGCACATAAATTTAATAATTTTAAAATAGAATATAATAAAAATGTCTGTATACATCATATGCAACAGGTCGTGTTTCTAAGCATAGTAGTAACTTTTAGGGTTTCCATTATTAGCACCAAAATCAGATTTTCAAAGTCTTTAGAGATATGTTGGGTTAGGGTTTTTTGCTCCTCAAACTATCGGCTATTTGAAGGGGAAATATTAAGTTTCCACTTTATCAATACAGTCTCTTTAACATTTTTCTCTGAAGGATTACTTAATTGATTTTGTTTTGGAAATCAATCAATCTCAACTGCAGCCTGCTAAATTTTCAAAATTTTATGGATCTGACCACAGCAGCTACAGATTAGGAATATAAGCAAAATATTTGTTCTTGATTGTACATATGTGGCATTTGCTTTTCTGCAGAAGCATAAGGAGGCTCTCAAATGATGTTCTGAAAAAATTAAATTCCCTATTTAAGTTTGCCATCTGAGCTGTTCCTCACCTGCAAACATCTGGAGAGAGAGCTCAAAGAACACTAACAACAAAACCACTGGAAAAAAAGAATTAAGAAAACTTTTAAGGGTTTGAACAGACTGGGTTCTAAAAGGAAGATTTAATGTCACCTCCACGTAACTGAAACTGTCACTCAGATATTCTGAACAATAAAGCTGCAGTGATGCTTTTTTGGGTGCTCTGTGAACTTCAGAATTTTGACACATGAAAGCACCTGCACTACTGCAGCTGTGTCATCCTGACTTTTTGTTTGATTCTTTTTAAGGCTCTAACACAGTAGCAGAATCTACAGTAAACTGTGCCCAGGAAAGCAAAGCAAGGCATTCTGTGTGGGTCCTGTTACAGTTCCCAGAACAGGAATTACAGGAGAAAACAAGGCCTGTTCAGGGGACACCCCACAGCACAGAAAACTCTCACACATGGCAAAGTTCCGGTTCCTTCATTCTAGAAACAGGTTTTACCAGATACACAGTAAGAGCACAATTCCACCAATACCGTTCAACTGCTTGTCAGAAGTAGGAAATGACATGGGGATCAAGTATCAAGTAGATTTCTTTCCCTAGCAAGAAAAAGAATGTTACACTGTCTGGAACAGAATGGATTCTAGTTTACTTCATTTAAAAGCTCACAAGACTCAATTCTGACTTCTTGCAACAGCCTCATGATTTACATGTTGCTGTAACATCTCTGAGTAGCTGCAACAAGTCAGTTCTCATTTTAAAGTAGTACAAGCAAAAGTCATACACACTGGTATTGGGCAGCCTTGCTTATCACATCCATTTAAAAACCAAGCTTACCTTAAAGATTTTTCAACTACCTGTGTACGAAAAACTTCTTCTTGGTCCAAGTTTATGGTACAGAAAAAGTCTCTCATTTTGTTGGGTACTAAGTGTTTGGCATCATCTGTAAAAAAAAAAAATACTGTTAATATTGGAGGGGAAAACCAAAATGTTAGGTACAAGAATGTTACAGTTTTAGTGTCTTCAAACAAAAGGTCTTTTCCATTCAGCATGCATTTTGATATTCATTTTCAATTCGTAGACTTCAAGAGGGTAGAGAAGTTGCTACATCCAGCCTGACATGGAATGAGAGTCGACAGGAAGAGACACACACTGACTCATGAACACCACTTCCTGCAGCACCTGCACTTTCCCTTGAAAGGTCTCATCTCTGGCTTGACCTGGCACAACTTGCTAAATCCGAGACACTCACAGCCTGAGGTCATATGGCATTAGGTCGTAACACCAAGACATAATCTGCCTGAGCTATTGTTCACTTGGTATTTTCTCTGCAAATACTTTGGCTAAAAGAAGCTGATTAATAAGAACTTACCCATCAAATCCTTATTTCATTTTCCACAATGAACAGTAGATTTTGAGTTGGCCGAGCCTTTGAAAATATATCCCTCATGAGTACTGTTCACTTTTTCCTAACTAGTAGGAGGGAGAAATAATCACCTCCTAATTCAACGCAACATGGAAAAGAAGAAAAGGAAGTTTCTAATAAGAAAGAAAGATTGGCAGTAAAAGAATACAAAGATTTGTGGGGTATTGAATCTCGGCCGCTGCAATTCCATGCCGGACATAAGGCAGATCTCCTAGGAAATGGTTCCCTCTAAGCAATCTCAGCTAAAACCAGTTGAAGTTGGAAAGTTCTTCCAAAATCCAAATGCTACAGACATCTACATTCATTTATAGCAACACTGTTCTCTAGATTAAACAATGACTTTCTGCTTTGAATGTCTGGAGAGAGCAAACAGACCCTTTTCACCTTTTATTTTGCTAAAGGAAATTACAAGCTTTTCTGGTACTCTCTCCCATGAGAGGCTCTTAAACAGAGCAGGTGATCTGCCCCTGTTCCACTTGGTTGTCCAAACCACAGGCAACCAGAACTGCATTAGGTCTTAGCCAGGACCTCTCACAGCAGTGTCCATCCTTGCCTGCTGCTGCAAATTTCTCTCTTGATGACATGTGCAATCAACTTTATCAAAACATTATCTATTTGTATAAGATATTAAAAACAGGATGAAAAGTACATCAAAGTATTGAGTTTTAATTACTTTTATGTTTGATTGGCATAAAACCTTTCAGAAAGCACAGTCTGAAACTAGATTTGAAATGTCATATATGTTTATTTTTTTTAATGCAGATATGAAGCACAGAGATTAAGCTTTATTCTCTATGCTGGCAAAATGTAAAATCAAAGTTCTGTTTTCTCTCTTCTCCATACTCTTTTTCTGTTAGACAGTTAATTTAAGTTGACCTGTTACAGCCTTAGAAGTTAAGTAAGCAATGCCCAGCACTGGAGAGGCTGCCCCGACTGTCTCTGAGCAGAGAACGTGACAGTTCAACAGGAACACGGACTGAACTTCAATCATGACATTTTCCAGGTCAGGGATACGTACACCAATGGAAACCATGAACAGACACTTAAGGAACTTCCACAGCTAAAACTTGTGCTCTCAGAAGCATCAACAAG
The DNA here is from genome assembly GCA_013401135.1 of Cettia cetti. NCBI lineage: Eukaryota > Metazoa > Chordata > Aves > Passeriformes > Sylviidae > Cettia > Cettia cetti. The sequence goes on from VZUI01053761.1 coordinate 23,234, forward strand.
CTTTTCATCAACTTCAGTGAAGGAGAGGAGGAAGTATCCCCATTATTTTTAAACACCACACTTCATGTTGACAGATTGAGAGACATGAACGGAACCTGGTTGTAATGGCTTTAGACTCCAAAAAGGGACTAAACTCCAAGTTACCTCTAAGTGAGATATTGCAGGAGAAGCAAGGAAAGTATCATATTACTGCTGCCTTAATTCTTTTTAAAGAAGAGCTAATTTAATAAAACATATGACATATAAAAAGCAATTCATCAATCTGGATGAAATCCCTGGAGAGCTCCTGATACCAAAAGTTTGCAATGAATAAGCATGAACTGGATGCGTCAGCTGTTCCTGAGAAGAATCTTTATTTTTTAGTTACTACTTGGCACGGTTTTATTTTCCCATAAAATATTTAAAATATAACATTCTTTAATCATCACTGTAAAGGCACAGTACAGTGGACTTTGAAAAGAAATTACAGTTGTTATAGTTTCATATTTTCTTAAAAGGAGTAAAAATTAAATATTTCTGAATAATTAATTATTTGTATGTATACTATATTGCAGTTTTTCAGTTTTAAAAGAAACTTTCCACACAGAGGAATACACAAAATACAAATTTTGATTTCAGTTGGTTAGAGCACGGTGCTAATAACACAAAGGCTGTGGGTTCAATCCCCATATGAGCCATTCACTTAAAAGCTGAAATTGATGATCCTTTAAACTCAGAATATTCTGTGATCTGATTTTCTAATGAGTTAAAAAACTTTTGTTTTGTAACCCAAGTGTCTGGCTTTAAAGCACAGACAAACTTTTGGTAGGAAGAGAATCCTCAATCCAGAGTTAAAAATAACCTCAGAACACTTGCCAGGTGAAATACAGAGCATGAGATTTCACATCCTTTCTAACACCTCTTAGTATCTGTGACTGTGGGAGACTTTTCACCTATATAGTGATCCACCTCTTCCAAGAAGCCATTTCCTTTTTTTTTTTAAAAAAGAAAAAAGAAAAAAGAAAAAAGGCTCAAGTCTTGGATTACACTCAGTGTTCTTTTTTCTGAGAAACCTAAGGCTATAATGGTTGCATAAAAATCAAGTATCAACAGCATCAGGTATCTGCTTGAATGTTTACATTTTCAGTACATATATGTAATTTCCTCTGTTGAGTAAAAGTGTGCGATTAATGTCCATCTTTCACATTTCTTTACTCTGGGTCCCTGCCACAAGACATTTATGCACACAAACTCTGAAGCATTTGCTTCACAGGCCATATTATATATATAGCAACAATAAATTCCACTCCAGGAGTGCAGCATAATCCAGGATAACCACACACTGTTAAAAACAGTGCAAGTTTGAAAAAGAATGCATCCTGAATTTTGTCAAGTGAGCTCTAGGAGACAACAGGGACATTTTTCCAAGTGCTTCACTAATGCAGGTTTCTGTAAACACTCCAAAAATCAAGGCAACTAAAATCACTTCCTGTACTTCTGTATGGCATAAAACGAAAACAGGAGCCACAGCCTGAAACACTACACTACAAGATATGCCTTAAGGCTACCCGACACCACATATCTTTGTAAAGCATTGTAAAGCACATGGAACAGAGCCACCAATACAAGAGCACAGTCAAAATAGAAAGACAGTCTCTCACTGGGTTTTTGGTGAAAACCTGCTTAAGAGTAATACTACATTTTCCAAAAATATTACAGGGTCTTAAACAGGAAAGACCCATTCATCTCTCCTCACTTGAAAACTGGAGGCAGAAGACTGGCTGCAAACACTGACAGCTCACAAAAAGGGGGTACCAGGGACTGCAAACGTGTCCTTACTCAGGTTCCTGACTGCTCGGTATGCAATGGCTGCTTAAGCCACCTTTAAGAACGTCTCCATTCTTATTCTGGTATAATGATTTGTGTAACATCACTAAACTTAGATTTTGCCACCGATTTGTGCATTGCAAAACACAGTATAAATAACAACTTTCTGCAGATGGTGTTTTCTATACATGCAGAATTACACAGAACTGGCATTACCTCATTAAAACTACCATGCTCTCTCATGCAACACACATAAAATGAGTCAGTGTCAAATTTCAATTACCAGCAAAGCTTGGGCACCAAAATGTATCCTCCTTGTAAGAAACACGCTACAAGGAGTTCCTTCAGACTAGGAACATCAGCTTTCCAAAGTGAGGTCTGCTATTGCTAATCCTTCCAGATCAAGAAGGATTAAATTATTACATTTATTATTGTTCAGAGGGTTCCCCCCCCAAAAAAACCACATTATTAAAATACTAGCAAAAAGTGAAAACAACACAGTATTTGTTGTGCAAAGAAACCAAAAGAGCATCTAGGCATCAGAGGGTTCCCAAGCTTCCACAGCATATTTAACTCATTGAGTTTTTAAACAGTTTCTGTTTTCTTAGAAGAAATAAGTAGGTTTACAAAGCAATTTTCACACTGTTTCAAGACATGTCTTTTATTGCAGCTGTTACTTCTACTCATTTTTCAAATGGATTCTTACAGGTCCATCTTTCGCAATGAACTTTTCATGTACTCCCCAGGAAGAAGGTCAGAGTCCTTTGCTTACCAACACTTTTGTCAGTTAACTGACAAAAACTCAAAGTAACAATACAACCACAGGCTCAATCTATAGTGCATAAATGGGACAATAAAACTGGTTTCAACATAAGTCTGAAGACATTTTGCTTAGTTTTTTAATGCTTAGTGGAAAACTTTCATCAAATTCAAGTATCCCAAAATGTAAAACTCACTGAATGTTGTGCAGTCCAGGCTGACAAAACCTTACAATAAAAGATAGGAAGTAGAATAATATCAAAAAATAAGCCAGCTCCAATAATCTTTAGCAACCAACTTCTCATGTATTTCTAGGAATCAGGTCATAGTCCTTCTTCCTAGGGAGAACTATGACCTGCTTCCTAGGGAATACATAAAGCATTGGTTGCTAGAGATTACTTAAAACAGATTAAGAAAGGTGGGGCTGCTCAGCCTGTAGAAGGTTGTGTGAAGACCTCACAGCAACCTTCCAATATCTCATAGGGGAAGCAAGAGAGGGACTCTTCTCCAGGAACTGCAGTGACGGGACGAGGAGTAATGCGAGCAAACTGCAAAAATGGAAATTTAGGTTCAATATATGAAAGAAATTCTTTACTCTGAGGATGGTGAGATGCTGGCACAGGTTGCCCAGACAAGCTATGGATGCCTCATCCTTGGAAGTGTTCAAGGCCAGGCTGAATGGAGCTCTGAGATAGTCTAGCAGAAAGTGTCCCTACCCATGGCAGCAGCATTGGTCCTTTCCAAAACAAAAGCATTTCATAACCCTGTGACTCGATGAATTAATGCTCTAACCCCAAAACTAACGGTATGCTTTTTTAAAGGCTAGCTGGCCTGTATTATTTCTGTGCTAATTGCTAACAGCAGATCTCAGTGTGTGTTCAAGCCTTGCCTACCCAACCACGTCCTATTGCTCACACCTCGGAGTGAGAGCACCTCCAGCTCCACTCCAGGCCATCTCCTGTTTTCATGACCCAGTCTTCTATCTACTATAGACACAGTAAATACATCTAGCCTGCATGACGATATATAAGTAAACACGACTCCACTCCTCCACCAAACCTAATCCTTCAACATGTTTTCACAACCGGTTCTCAACCCCAGGGCCATGCCCGATTCAACTTGTTTCGCTTCATTCTCAAAAAAGTCGATCGGCTGCGTGAGAAAGGAAACAACCGGGCCGCGTCCGAGCGGTATGAATGTACTCCGATACCCCTCAGGAAGCCGCCGCACATCCTGTTTCTCCCACTCGCTTTGAAGTGCTCCCCAGCCGCACCGCACTATCTGTGCGCCTCCCCGAGCCCTCCTCCCTGCCCATCCGCCGGCTTCCCACGTTGCCGAGGCTATCGCTATTGGCAGTCAGCACTTCCCAACCACCAAAATAAGGCCACCGGCCTCTCTCTCCGCCTCCTCCCGCTCGCACACACGCTGCACGGAGGCACGGGAGTACTGGTGACCGCTTCCAGAACAGCCCTTCACCACCAACTTCCTGCACATCGCTAATTTCGCAATTTCAGTCTGACAAACAGACTCTGATGCCCGAGGTCCGGGCGGGAGGGGACATTTCTATTCGTCCGCTGACTCTAGGGATCCCTCGGAGCCACGGATGCTTCCCTGCCCCTCCGGGCCTCCCGCGGCCCCGCCGCGTCCATGTATCCATCCATCCATTCATCCGCTCACCCACCCATTCCACCTCCCCCGGGCCACGCAGACCCCGGCCCAGCCCCGCACGTGTCGTCGCTGCCGCCACAAAGCCCCTCCGCGGGGCCGCCGCAGCGCAGCCCGACCCGTACCCAGCCCGCGGCGGCCGCGGCCCCTCCGCGCCCTCCCGCTCCCGCCCCCGCCCCGCCGCCTCCTGGGCCGCCG
>VZUI01053762.1:0-27647 GCA_013401135.1 Cettia cetti
ACAGGGAGGGTGGGCATTCACTGCCTCTGCACAGGGAGGGTGGGCATTCACTGCCTCTGCACAGGGAGGGTGGGCATTCACTGCCTCTGCACAGGGAGGGTGGGCATTCACTGCCTCTGCACAGGGAGGGTGGGCATTCACTGCCTCTGCACAGGGAGGGTGGGCATTCACTGCCTCTGCACAGGGAGGGTGGGCATTCACTGCCTCTGCACAGGGAGGGTGGGCATTCACTGCCTCTGCACAGGGAGGGTGGGCATCCACTGCCTCTGACCAGAGGATTCTTTTTGCCACACACTCAGAACCTCTCCTCCTCCCGCTGGCCTGGGGCAGTGTGTGCAGGCCCGGCAGTGGGGGAGCCTGGGGCAAAGGGCTCCACCCAAATGTGCTGGGCTGGGCTCTGCTCTGGATGCTCTTCCAGATGCTGTGAACATCACTTTTCATCTCTATCAGCTTGCAGTCCAGACCCTCAGTCAGGAGGCCCATTCAGGGTGCAGTGGTCTATTGTGTAGCTTATGTTATACAATTTTGCTATAATAGGCAAAAGTCCTTCATAAAAATATTTGAGCCATAACCCATAACACCTCAGTGTCTGACAGACCCAACCAGTGTGTGGATGGGCACAGCCTGGAAGAGAGGGTCTGTTCAGCCCCACAGCTGACCCCCACGGGCAGGGTGGTGACCCTGCCACAATGGACAGGAAGGGTAGAAGTTGTCTGTGTTCCATGGTGTGTTCTCCTGTGGTCCACCACTCTGCGCTCAGGGTGTTTAAGGTTAAAGACTCGATGGAATTTTCTTCTGAGAATTTGTCGTAGCTATTTCCCAGTTATCTGTATTTTTGCTCTCTGTATGTAAGAGTCCATCTCAGCAAAAAGCCCCATTTATTTACACATTCCTTTTCTTGCTTCAGAATTCTATCTGGTATTTTTATTTCCCAGCTCTTGCACTAAAGAAAGAGCAAGGAGATGATTTCTCCACACCAGCTATTTCTTCCAGACCTCCAGCACTTCCTGGCATACATTTTCCTCTTTGCCAGTTTGAGGAGTCCTGTTGCATTTACAGATTATTTAGTCCTATTCTCTGTTCACCTTTTTGAACCACAGATTAATTTAGGTTGAAAAGGATGTCTGGAGGCTCTGATTCAGCTGCCTGCCCAAAGCATGGATGCTGTCACAGTCAGGCTGCTGTACTGCCCTATTCCACCTCTGCAGGGTGCGTGTCCCCGCTTTGGTTGCCCAGGACTGTGTCAGGCTGTGCTGGCAACACAAATGAAACCAGGACAAACCATACTCAATGCTCACCCACAGAACAGCCCCCTCCCCTCAGGAAGCTCTCAGGTTCCTTAGGCACAGCCTGCCTCCAGTTTACCTGTGCTGGCTGGCCCCAGGGGCTGCCTGCCCCAGCCAGGCCTGGCTGCCAGCAGGGCTTGCTCCACCACCACCCTGGGACGCGAGATGGACCTGCCCGAGCTCTGACCCCTGAGAGTCCCCCCGTCCCCTGCAGGACTGGCGGTGCCTTGCCTTTGCTCCGGTTCTGGGACTGCCCCGGCTGCTCGCGCCTCTGCAGGGGATGCGGCTGCACCGGCGCCTCTGCCTTCATCGCAGAAGGGTAAAACTGCACAGGGCTCCCTCGGGCAATTCCTGGCAGGGAGCTTTCTTTTCAGCAACTGACATGTTCTTTTTGCTATTGTAACTCACATTATCATTCCTGAATGGCAGCGATTCATTCTCAGAGCTCATCAGGGCCTCTGTACAACCCAGATATTTTTCCTGCATGACCATCATTTTAATGCTCACCTCCACTAAAATTCACCTGGCGTACCCTCAGAGGGCGCTGGGAGCATTTTGTTGCCTGATGGTGTTTGCTGTGCTTGTGTCTTCCATGGCTCCCCTGGAGGCTGCTGTGGCCATCATTCACTTCTGCCCACCTGAACACAGGTGATGTCCTTTTCCCTGCCAGGACGGTCTGAGCAGCTCAGGAGCAGAGGGAACACAGAGTGACAGCCCAGCAGCCACCAGGCAGGGCTGGGGATATGTCTGCTGCTGCCAAAGATTTGGGGGTAGGGGTGGAAGAACACCTTCATGGCAGCTTTTGGTAGATTTTTTGTACCCTCAGTGGGTGATGAAACCATTGAGAAATCCTTCATTAGTCTGGTTGGGTGCAAATAATTGCTAGTGCAGAATTTTATTGAGGCATGGCCCTACCAGAACAGCCATTTATCAGTGGTCTGCTCAGAACTGAGAGGGAAGACAAGACAAGACATGCCTGCCGTGAGTGGTCCTGAAGCTAACCATACCAAGGGGTCCAAGACACTGAGACCTGACTGAGGGCGAAAATGCTGGCAGAATAAGAACTGCTATTTATTGCAACAGTTTTACCCTTCCAGAAGTGCTCACTGTCCTGTAGAATCCTTGGGAACTGCTGTTACTCATGTCAGAGACAGCCAGCCTGGCCCACTGTCAGCAAACCTGAGTGGGACACATCAAGTGAGGTTGGGGACCTGCTCTGCTGTGCAGGTGGAAACTGGGGCACTGCCTGGCCACGGCATATTCCTCTTAATCACTTACATAAATTAAGTGTGACAGTCAGTGAGAAACTCCCCAGTTTTAGACAGGAAAAGCTTTAGGGAGTTTACCTCGCTTCAGAAAGACATGCTGGATTTTCAGCTGGAAGTAAAGAAGAACCACACTAAAAGTGTGTCAAGCAGACAGTGTCCTGTGGTATGGGGAAGGTTTGAACCCTTACCCTTGAATGGGAATGTTAGAATCACAGGATGGTTTGGGTCAAAAGGGACCCTTAGGGGCCATCTAATCTCATGCCCTGTCAGAGTAGTGGTGTCTTTCACTTTCTTTGGGTTGGTCCAAACCCCATCCAAGCGGGATTGAATGTTTCTAGAGATGGGGCAGCCACCACTTCTCTGGTGCCAGTATTAAGAACTCATAAACATTTTCTGCTCAAGAAATTTCCTCTCTTCTCTTTCCTTGTGACAGTGCTGCATGTCAGTTAACAGGACAGGATTAATACAGACTGACTCTAATCCCCTGAAATTGCCCACCAGGTCCGTGGGCAGCGGGACCAGCAGTGTCTGCAGTGGTGCCCGGGCATGAGAGCCCCCCGCAGGACAGAGCTGTGCGGGGGATGCTGCGGGAAGCCGCGGGGAGCAGGAGCTGCCGGTGTAACACTCAAACCCATGGCGTTTGTGCCAGAGATCGAGCTGAGCTCTGCAGGAGCCGTGCGGGCACAAGCCCCCGGCTCCGTCTGTCCGGGCTTTTGCAGCTTAGTAAGGGGAGGCGGAGCAGATGACAGCAGGAGAGGCAGCCTTGCTCCGCAGCACCTGAGAGCGGCTTCGACAGCTTCAGGCATTCCAGGGGTTTGGATTTCTGCTGTATCCATGTGGCAGACGGTTTATCTGCTCCGTGCCGTGCAGCCTTCTCCCCGGGATTGTGGCCGTTCATTCAGACGCGGCTCTCTGCAGCTCCCGTCCCTGCCCGCCCCCCCGCGCAGCGCCGGGAGCCCGAGGGATGCGCGGAGCCGCCGGGGCGCGGCTCGCCCCGGGCCCGCCGGGCTGCTCTGCCCTGCGACGGCATCAAACCATTCCGTTTTCTCCTGTGCTCCGGGAGAAAAAAGCGTCTTGGCTGCAGGGTTTCTGCAGGGCTGATCTTTATTTACTGATCGCTCATTCTTCTCGATTCTCTGTTTCCACTCGTTGTCTTCATCATATGATGCTTTCTGTTTCCTTTCTGCAGTGCTGGTGAGAGGAAAATCCTTCCCAAGCTGGTGCTTTCCACCTCAGGTATGGCAATGTACGTCCTTCAGCAGCTGCAACATCTGCCCGAGACATCCTGTGGCATTCAGGAACCTTTTCACCTTGGCCAGTCCACTGAGAGTCACAATTCTCATCGTGACATAATGATGATGGCAGTAATAGCCATGAGGAGGACCTGCTTTTTAATCAAAGGTTTTGATTTTTGTTGCTGTTGTTTTTTGTTATTCTATAGAAAGTTGGGAATGTGATAAAAACCACTTGATACAAAAGAATTTAAGTAAAATTAAAGAGGAATGTATCTTTTTCTGCATGACTAAAAAAAAAAAGCAAATATAAAGAAATTATTCAAAAGCACGTGAAAAAATGCATCCTGGAAAGCTCACCTGTGCTTTGTAATGGAGCCGTGGGGTTTGAGGGAATCATGTGTGCAGACATGGTCAGCCCTGGGGCTCTGGGGCCAGGTGTGTGATTGTAGAACATTTCATGTAAACATGCAAGCTTCAAATAAATGTGTTTCGTTCACCCAGCCTTTATGCAAGGCTGAATAAATTACACCAGCCCTGTCTGTCTTAGGTGGCTGCAGTAGTGGCTTTTGCAAATAGTTTAATTTAACAACTGGGCCATTTGTTCAAATGGTTTCACTTTCCCAGCCGAGGTCCTCCAGTGCTCCCAGTCAGTGGCAGGGGCTGGAGGGCTGAGGCCAAATGCAGGGAAGAATTTTGCCCTGAAAGGCAGAAAGAAGGCAATAAATAAAACTGAAATTTCTGAATGTTATTCTATTCTACTAATTTTACCTGAGTCAGTACTTGAAATTTGAAACTTCAAAACCAGGAAGCTTTGATAAAATTCTGCTTCAGCAGTTTTCTCAGTTATTGTCGGAACCCAGGACATCCCTCTGGCTGCCCTGGGTGATCCAAGTGCTTAGAAAAGAGCTCAGGGATCTCAGCAGAGATGTCTGGGACCTGAGCAAGAGGGTTTGATATCTGTACAGGGGGGTCTGGGATCTGTACAGGGGGGTTGGAGACCCTGGCACAGAGCCCAGGAAGACACTGGCTTTGATTTCAGTCCATGGGAAAGGCTTCCAACACTGAGAGAAGAATTACAAGTCACAAAGATGTAAAAGACAGTAGTGTAGTTTATCACAGGGTGTAAATGTAGTATTTTGAGATTTAGAATGGAGGTGCAAGGGAGGCAAAATGGAGGAATCTGGGCGTGTCCCTGTCCTTCCGCTCCTTCTTCTTGTCCTCCAACTTCTGCTGTGGTTGTGGCACTTTTGGATTGGTTTAGGGTAAAAGTTAACTGTCTAACATAGGTGATAGGTATTGGTAACTAACTATAAATGTAGAACACGCAATATCCAGTACAAAAGCTAAGACCACCTGAAGAGTCACGCAGTCGGTTCCCAACCCTGCTGCCACAAGGACCTTGGCAAGGCACAGAAGCAATGTAATAGATAAAAAATAATAAACAACCTTGAAAACCTGAGCCAGCTGATTCTGATGTCTTCTTCAAGCTCAGGGCTTGGGAAAGGACTCCCTATCTAAAATCTCAGAATCTGCCAGCAGCAGAACCCGACAAGTTATCACCTGTGTATGTTTCTTAGCTGATTGTGCCATGTAAGTGGAAAAAAACTTGAAGAGGATAGAATAAAAAGACAAAATAAGTATCTCCCAAGATGTTCAAAGGAATTATGTAAAACCTAACCACAACATAATTTAAAAATATTTTTAGGTTTTTTTTTGTAGCAGTAAAGAATCTCTTCTTCTTAAGTTATTCTGTTGATGTTTGTTTTGGGTTTTTTTGGTTTGTTTTTGTTTAATGAATGGTGGTGAATTGGTTGGTGGTTTAATAAATTCCCCTGGTGGCAGGGGAAGCTCACAGCCACTGATGAGGGGAAAGGGATTGATTTTTCCAAGCCAGAGTGATGGTGCGCCATGCTTTTGACTGTCCCTGTTCTTGTGCAGGGAAGGTACAGTGCAAGTGAAGAGGCCGTGGCATCTGTGGGGGCTCAGCTCTGTGGCTCTTGCCACCAGCAGCATCAGAGAGGAGCTGATGGAGGGCCCAGGGTCAAAAAGTAGTTAAATAACAATAATAATGATATTTCTGTTTATAAATGTTCAGTTATGGTTACTCTCTCCTTCCTCAGATGCCATGCCTTATTCTTATCATGGTCCCAGGGAGTTGTGACGTTCTGTTTGGTGTGTCAGTACTCTTCTGGGGTTTGTTTTATCCATATTTGTCTCTGAGCTCTGTAACCCTATGCCAGAGGGTTATGTGACCTATTTCTGTGAGGCAGTGCTAGGCTGTGTGACAGAAAGAAGAGGACCAGGGAAATTCAAAGAGCAATGAAGGACTCAGAGCTCAGGGTGGGCAGAGCCTGGCCCATGTTCCCCCAGGCCCAGGGGACAACCAGATCATGGCCCAGGTGCTGGGCTGCACCCCCCTCTCACCCCTTAAAATGTGCAAAGCCGTTTGGAGAAAAAGGATCAATGTTTGCCATTGATACAAGCAGCAGTTAATATTTTCCAACAGCCTTTGTGAATAATGGGCACACATCGTGGTCTGGCAAGGAAAGTATAAAATATACCTCTTCTCCTTAAATGATTATCAGAGCCATAATGACAGAAAATCCTTCCTCAACCCTTTTGCACACCTGATTAGAATTCCATCAGCAATAAGCAGCTTTTCACAGCCTTTCTCACCACTCGTTCCCTGGCTTTATCCATTTGCATCAAGGCTTTATGATCTGCCCTTTCAGTCATATTCAGATGTTCTCCAAGGGCTTTTGGCCAAGTTGGTTAATCATTTCTGTTAACTTCCTTTTAGTCTGAACAATCCCAACTCCCTTGAAAGTCTTGTGCCTTACTGAGACACCTGCTCCTCCTGGGGCAAGTGACTGATGGCAGTAGCTGCGGGCAGGCCCTAAGCTGTTGAAGAAGCCATTTGAAAATAATATTCTCTTTACTACTGGAATTATTAATAGCAGTTTTGCTTTCCTTTCTTGGGACATTTCACACTCAAGGATTTAATGATTTGGCCAATTGAGAAAACTAGGCTATTAGCTCATGGTGAACTTCCAGCTGTACTCTCTAGCTGGGAAGGGATAATGCTCTCATTTTCTTTCCCAGACCTGACAATATTTAGTATTTTGGTTGTTGCTGATGGCCTGCAGCAGCCTGACTGCTCAAGGGAGCAGCTCACACGGCTGTGACTGAACAGAAGGGCCACGTTCAAGTCACCAGCTTGGCAGATGCTGCTGCTGACCCTGGGAAGGGGTTGGTAGCTCAGAGGGCTGAGACTTGCAGCCTTCCTGCTGCTCCTTTTTTTTGGGTTGTGCTCCTTTGGTAGAGCAGGTCCAGCCACCTTTGGTCCTGGGGTCCTCACTCCATCAGCTCCCAGCCAAGCCCTGCTTGTGCAGCCACATGGAGAATGATCAGGATTGCTTCACCTTCGTCCCAAACACGGCTGGTGCATCAGCCAGCATCCATCTCTGCCTGTTTCTCCCATTCAGTGTAATGCAGAGGAGGGGCACAAACGCTGATATTGGAGATGTTAATGATTACTAAAATTCTGTGCTACTTCCCTGCTGTATAAATGAGGAGCATGTGGCAGAATTGCAATTGTGGAGCAATTGTGGAGCAATTGGATTGCTGTAATCCTTGCATGAAAAATGAGAGCAACATCAATGCCACCAAAGCTCCAAGAGCTTGTGGCTTACAATGTTCGTCTATTCACAAGCAAACTCCTCATAAAGGTTTAAAGAAAATATTGGTGACATGCACACCACATATTGTCATCATAAAACCAAAATGATACAACAGTACATTCATCAGAATCTATTACTTCTTGTAGCTCAGGTATTATGTGGAGACAAAACAGGGGCAGACCTTTGTCACAGCCCCAGGCCCTCGGGGCTACACGCTTCCCTCTGTCCCTCCTGTCTCCGTGTCCCACATGGACAGACTGCATGGAAACATGCACTCTTTCTTGCACTAACTCATTCAAGAACCACAGCTCCGTGAGCAGAAGCCAACCAACAGTCCTTCTAATTCTTTAGTTTCAGCTTTGGGATATGAGGCTGCTCCCTCATGCACACATTCCTGCCTGGCAGTGCCCAGTTTATCTCACTGCCAGCTGCACAGAGGGGTCTGTGCAGCTGTGGAAACATGAAATAACACAGCTGAAAATGGGGAGGGGCTGCTGCAAGGGACAGAACTTTCTGCCTTACAGGTGTGCTGACAGTGAGCACAGCTGTGACACTGAGCAGGGGAAGTCTGCTCACAAGGTGATTTTTTCTTGCTGTTCAGCACAATTTGAGGTTGGAAAGACCTCACAAAGGGAGCCATTTGAAAAAAATTATCCTGTGCCAAATCAAATAGTGCTGTTCAGAGCTGGAGCTGCTGTACAGAGGTGCTGTGCAGGGCGTGTGCTGTGGGTGGTGGTGCTGATGTGGGCCCAGGGCCCCTGAGCTGTCCCTGACTGGGGTCATGCCAGGCACACGCTGGTGCTGGCCCTGGCCCTGGCCTGCCTGCCACCAGCTGCTTCACTTGGCTTTGCTCGTGACGCCACTCAGACCTAGACCAGAAAATGACAAAATGGAAAGAAATTCTCTCTGGACCACTGTGGCTTTAATGTATTCATTTTTTTTTAGTCTCATTTCTGGCAACAGTAAGTGCTGGCTCCAAACCACACCCAACCCCACTTGGCACTGCAGCTGTTTTCTGCCTTTCTCAACAGAAACTGTTGTTCATTCGCTTTGGTTTTGCCCTGTGAATGATTTTTACCCAGCTGTTCACACCAGCACTGAGCTCCCCCTGCTGCTCTCCCTGTGTCTGTATGGCTGCTCCTGACACTGCACCTCCCCACTGGCTCCCAGGGGAAAATGCCTCAGCTCTGGGAACCACAGGGACCTTCCCTGGGGACAGGTGCCTGGTGCTGGCTGTGCTAGAGTCTGGTGCTGTGGCTGTGCCAGCTGGGGGCACCTCTCATGGCAGTGGCATTTTAGCACCCATCTGGGCTAGGGACTGTCCCCTTGCCTGCAGCTTTGGGCACCTGGAAGGAGGGGAGATCCAGGTGATGGCTTGGTTAAAGTGGATGGCAGGTTTCTGCTGTGGGGCGGGTTTCAACTGAGGCAGTATAATTTTGATATATTTTAAATCCCATCAAGTAATGTTAAACAACCACACATAATTCTGTGCCTAAATTCTGTATTAATGTTGAGGTCTATAAGGTCTGTATGTTTATAACTGCTGTATGTCTGTATGTAGATAACTATTTAACTTACAGGTACCATGAGCAGGTGTTGGCGAGGGTTGGTGCATGCCACCCTTTGTTTCCATCTTGGAGCTCTGGTAGGAAACATGTCTAATCACAGGCTCTGTTAAGTATCCAGTTTGTTCTGGATACTTGCGATGGCAAGGGATACAATGGGAAAATAATTCAAGTAATAAGGGAACTGCAAGGAATTGTGAAGCAATAAGCACTGCTGTGGGGGAAGGCTCTACAATAAACTGTTCAAAAGGATGTGAAAGCAAAGGAAATATTGCTGTCAGTGGAGCAGAAATAGTTCCATAGTTTTAAAGTCAATCCCTTTAACTGTACAAACTGTTAAATGAAAGGTTGTGTTTAACAAGTTGAAACAAGTCACAAATTCTTGAAAGAAATAGGTTTGCTGAGACTGTGACACACGTTAAATAGCTGGCAGGGCTGCCTGATGTGTATTTGAAAGGAGGCTCCTGTGTCTTTCTGTAATTAATTTCATCGCAAGTGTGATATGTGCCTGCCTAACACATCTCAAGAGAATGTGTAGATGTAGATTGTTCATAGCACTATCATTAATTCCACCACTGTTGACAATCAGCTCATGGAAATCAGCTGCCAAATCCCTGCTGGATCCTGCAATACAGAGTTTGAACCCTTCTCAAGAGAGATGAAGTGCTGCATTCCTGGAAATTGGAAATCAAAACTCTTGTGAATTGCATGGCCTCATTTGCTCTACAGCTAATTACACCTGGTTTGTTTCTGCCCCACACTAGCAACCCCTTCTGAAAACTTTAAGTAAAAAAAGAAAAAATACTTCCCTGAACTTGGGAGCAGGGCATCTACCTCACTTGAAGTCAGCACTTGGTGACCTTTGTTCCATGCAGGTTTTGGTGGTGCACTGGCTCTTGGTTGTGCCCAGGAAATGATATTTTGAAGGGCTGGAGTTTACCATGAGACCTGATCATACCAGCAGGCACACTGGAGAGGACAGGGGCAGCACCAAGGGCTCCACACCATCCCATAGCAACTATTCCTTCCATCAGCTGAGCATCCCCACCTCTCACAGCAGAGCCTGAAGCAGCCTCTCGGAGTGTCAGTGATCCAAGGTGATCAGCTCTGAGGTTCTCTGCTCTCCAGGAGTCAGTGCCTGAGATGGACTAATGTAGCAGCTTTCAGATGTTTACAGATAACCTGAGAAATAAAGCATACAGCTATTGAGCAAGTTTGGGCACTCTCAGCTGAGCACTTAAAGCAGCTTAAACTTAGACTGGTGCATCCAAGACTGGATAGATTTGGGCTGTATGGAAATGGGCTGGAAAGGGAATTGATGTGCTGTGTCTGGGGACTCCTTCTCTTGAGATGCTGGCACCAGATTCACCAGGAATTAGTGTCTTCAGCAGCACATTCCTAAATCTAAGATCGACTTATGTTTACAAAGGCAATGAAAGCGGCTGTGCTCAGCCCTGATGCCCTGACAGATGCCTGCTGAGAGTGGGGCACTGGGGTGGGCGTGTATGAGCGGTGAAGCCAGTTGATGGTGGGGAGCTGGAACAGCACATGGACCCATCCCACTGCTGGTGGGTGGCTGTGACCCTCTGGGACCCGCTGCCCCCGGGGGTTCCCTGGGGTGCTTGTCTACTGGGCTCTTACCTTCCCCCTGCTGTCTGCAGCTGGTGGGAACAGAGCTCCCTGGGGTGCAGGACTCTTCCCCTGCCTCTGGTTTACCATCCCCTGACACTGAGAACTGCCCCAGACTCAGACCAGAGGGGTGTCAGTGCCTTGCAATGATTATCAAACCTTGCATCTCTTAATCAGCAGATCCTGATTAATAATCAGGGAGACCTGAATAGAAAAAGCCAAGGGCCACTTTGCTTCCTCTCCTTGCTGACTCCACCCGCCCTCTGTGCCCAGTGTCCCCAGAGCTGGCCAGGACACTGATCTGGTCTGCACGGTGGGGACGGTGTCTGCCCATGTGCAAGGAGGATGCTGTCCCTGAGGAAGCTCTCTCTCCTGCTTTACCTCTCAGTTTGCCTCCAGCAGGACAAAGCAGAGCAAATCAATTCTGTGGGCAGCAATCAGGAGCTGCTATTAATAGGACAGATTCTCACTGACCTGGAAATGCTGCTGATCCTGCCCAGGGATGCAGTTCTTATTCCACACTCCCTAAACAAGCCTTGTTCTCTGTGGAGACCGTTCAGTGTAGCAGCCTGGGATTTGTTGTCAGGAGCCTTTCCCTGAGCAAACCTAGGCTGAGAGGTTCCTGCTGGTTTGCAGAGTGTGACTGATCCCCACAGGGACTCCCCTCCCCTGGGAAACAATTGCAGTGAGCGGTGTCATTGAGTGTCATTTCACTCTTATGAATGGAGAGGTCTGCAGGCTTCCATGGAATAGCATTTCTGATCAGGAATGGGACCATAAAGGAGGGTTGTCATTTCAAAGGGCTTTAACCTGGTTACCTCAGGCTCACAGTGTCTTTGATGACTAAAACAGAGCAGAAGGATGGCTCTTGTCAGTAAGACTGATGATAAAATACTCCGAAGCTTGAGAAGTATCTTACTGGTTTAAAGGAAAAAAACACAAGTGGAGCTGTGAGATGAGCAGTAATTCCTTTGGTTGGTTTAAACTTGTGCTGAGGTTCCTTCTGCCTGGAACTCTGAATTACCTGTTTAGGTTTAATTCTGGCAGTTGATTTTTTAAAATAATCATAATTGTTCAGACCATGCACAGTGCAGGCTAAGTTCAGCTCCATGAGGAGCCTTTTGTACAAACCATTCATGGAGGAACATCGAAGGTTTGCATTTCCTAGCTGAGCACCCTGCAGGGTGCAGCTGTGAGCCACCTCAGGCAATCCCAGCACCCACAGAATGGGCAGAAGGCCAGTTACTGATCAGGCCCTGCATGTTGGAAATGGGAAGGATTCACTGCACATTTCCTCTGGGGTCCAGGAGCCATTGTTCCTGTGCAGACCCATTTATTTCCAAATTACTGTTCCCAGGAAGTGACCCAGTGCTCAGTTTAAGGTATGAAAAACACATCTTCTTCTCAGTGCTGTGTGAAATTTCAACTGCTGTGTTTCTCATTCACCTTGAGTAAAGCTGGTAACAGCCACAGTCTACCAGTGCTATTTTAACGTGCTCCAAAGACAGTGGAAGTTTCTTCTCACGTGCATCAAATCCCAGTGTCACCAACACTCTGGGTGGTGCTAGGAAGGGGAGGGAGCAGAGCTTGTGGCTGGAAAGTACAGCAAGCACTGGCCAAGGACAGGAGTGGGCAGCTCCTGCAGAGCAGCTCCTGCTGCCCAGAGCTGGGGAGGTCATGGGTGGGGGGGCTTCAGTGCTGAACCCAGCACAGCCTTTGGACACTTCTGGAGTGGGCAGGGAATTCCTAAATGGCTCCGAGCTGGCTTTACTTTCTGGCTGCAAGACTCCAGCATGCTTGGCTTGGCCACAGAAGAGTGACTTGTTAGAAAAGGTTAAAGACTTCTTTCAAAATAGCATTTATTTATCAATTAAGTATAAAACAAAGAGGGGAAAGTGGAAGAACATTGGGAGTAGTGAGATGATCCCCTCAAAAAGTAGGGTGGTGCCTCAGGGGCTTTCAAGGGAGTGGGAGATGAGCTCAGCTTTTCCTTCCCAGTCACCTTCTGATACATTTGGGGGAGTGAAGTGTCACCAAATTGGGTGTGCTTTAGGTGTTGGTAGCCCCTGTGCAAGAAAAGATATTCCCTTGCCTTGTACATCTTTCACAGAGAGGAACAAAGAGAATCTGAGCCATGTGACTCCTGGGGAAGGAACACATTTCCTTGGCAAACCCTCCACTGCCTCTGTGCAAGCTGTCCTCAGCACAAGGAGCTGCATTCTGTCTCACTGGGAAGCACAAAGCCTCCCCTGCAGCAGGGGCCCATCCTTCCTGCCAGCTCCGTGGCTCTCCTGTCCTGGCCCTGCCATCCCTGGGGCAGTGCCCAACCGTGAGCAGCAGCCCCTGCCCCCCATGGGACTCCTCTGCCCCACGCTCCAGCCCCAGCCCTTCTTCCCTTCCCACTGAAGCTGGGAACTCCTCACCAGCCTCAGCCCTCCACAGAGCCCCATGTGCTGCTGCTGGCCCTGGGGAGGGACAGGAGAGATGACAGAGCCTTTCCCCACCCCTGCCCTGCTGTCCCCTTCCTGCCAATCTGCCTTGTCCTCCGTGATGCAGACAGAGATTCCTCCTCTGCTCTCCCCCTCCCTACACCTCCGTGTGCCCTCTCTGATCCTTCACTTTGTTCTTGCTCCTTGTCTGCCCCTTTGCTCCTCACACTTGTCTAGGTTTTGCATTACATAGCATGAATGAATTCCCTTCCTTTTAGAAAAAAAATCTCATACCTGATCCCATTCAGCTTCCAACTATAGTTCATCCTGCTTTCATCTGGAAAATTATTTAACATGCTGTACAGGCTGCCTTCTATCCATTTTGTTTCTAGACAGTTACCAAACACTTGTGGCCTTAGCCCTGACCTTTTCCCTTTGGCTGCATTCCCCAAAAGGACGATGTGAGGGACAGAAAGCCACGTGTGCTCCTGGCAGTCAGCTGGACAGCATGCAGGGATGGACTGGCTCTTCCCTTCCACTGGCACAACCCTCCAAAGAATAATGAATATTCATTGATTAGCAGTAACTTGCACCTGTAGCTCCCTGTTCCAACACTGCTGATGCTCCTGCTCCCCAAGGCAGCTGGATGAGTTATTCTGACACAAACCTGATGAAGTCAGGAGTTACCAGGGACAAGCAGGCTCATCCGCTTTCCTAGTCAGAGAAAAAGCAATGCTGCCTTGGAATGGGACAAAGGATTGGCTGGGGCGTCCCATCCTTTCCTTATTCCTGGGTGTCAGAGGTGCTGAACGGGGCCAGTGGATTTGCCAACACACTGACAGGAGGCACCAGATCCCTCCTCCCTCTGCTTTCAACATCCCTGTCTGCTCCTCATGCACCTCTGAGAGCCCCTGGCACTGGGCAAAAAGGCATCACTGTGTAACACCTCCTAGTGCCCCAGGCAGGACCTGAGGGTATCAGGGCTTCCTGCTTTTGGGACAGAGAACACACAAAGCCCAGCAGAACCTTTGTGTGGCCACAAGTACGGCAGGAACTGGCAGCCAGCAGCTCCTTCAAAAGCTGCTGCCCATCAAAGGCTGGTGAGTCACTCCAGATTCAGAGAACAAGAAGTTCCTTGAGTGTACATCTGGCATGTTCAGTAGGATAGAGTTTTCTGCCAGATACACAAATATTTCTGGAGCTCTGTATTACCACTGTTTGTGGACAGAGTCACTGAAACTTTCCCTCTTACACCAGCTGCTGTAATTTCATTGCTAAGCCATATGGCGCAGCTCTTACGTAATTTTATTTGAAAATGTGCTTCTTTTAGTTGTGATAGTGCTTTATCCCCTGTTGTTGTTCACTTGGATGTGCATGTTGGGCTCCTGGCACAGGAGGATGCATGTCCAGAGAAAATCCCTGTGAGAGCAGTGAGGGTGAAGCAGCCTCTCAGAGCCAGGCTGGCACAATGATCTTCCCCAAGGGCTGCAGGAACAACTCCACTCTGTTACTCGGTGAGAAATGAGGATCTGACTTGGGGCTGATGTGTCCTAAAGGGCAAGAAGAGAGCCCCAGAGGGCTGCTGTGAGCACTTCCATCCCTCCAGAGCAAAGCCAGACTCCAGCCCATGGGGAGCAGGTGGGTAAGTCAAACACAAGTCCCTTGCTCATGAAAAGTCTTAGACACCATCTCACATCAGCCACAAGCACTGGTGAACACAGCACCCATGGTGCTGTTATCTTTAGTGGCAATAAAAGCAAACTCACTCACTGAGGCAGAGCTGGGAACTTGCATCTGACCCCTCCTTAGGAGAGCTGGTCACTGCCTTTGAGACCTGCAGAGTTTGCTGGGTTTGTGGTTTTGATTTGGGAGGTACAGGCGAGATGACCAAAGGGCAAAGTCTTATCACAGCTTTGGCACACTCCAGGATTTCACTGTGCTCCCTGGTAAATTAAAGCAGAAATGGATTTCCAGACTAAGGGTGTACAAAGTGTTTGGCAGCCAGGACTGAGCTCCCAGAGAGGAGACCAACAGTTGGAAATGGAGAGTACAATTAAAGAACTTAACCAGCCATTGAAAAGGTGTTAACTCACTGCTGCAATTACATAGCTGTTTGTTCATTAAAGGATGAATTAAATACAATAATAATGCAATTATAATGTTTGCCATTCTGCACACAAAAGCCAAACTATTTCAGCAGTGATACAAACAGTTCTGTCCCCTCTCCAAAAGGGCCTTTAGACCTCAGAGCTTACAAAAACTTTCACACGGTACAGCATGCTCTGGGCTTTACCAGAATTTTCCCATTTATATTGTTGAGCCCAGAAGCGGGAGTAGCACCTGAGCTGTGAGAACACTTCCCTGCAGCCTGTGCCCTGCTCCAGCCTCAGAGCCTTCACCCATTTGCAGCAGGCGCTTTTTCTGTCTCTTATGCTCAGTTCCAAAACCTGGTCTTCAAGCAAGTGTTGGAGCTTTTTCAACTCCCTCAGGAAACATCTTTTTCACTTTTACCCTGTTTTTGGAAACAAACTCACTGCTGCCTTTCATCAGAATTTACTCAATGTTTCACTGCACTTGAACTTGCACTTCTAAAATAATGAATTATTTCATAAAAACTTTAGACCAGATATTGCTGGGAGGTGAGGGAATGGTTTTTATAAAAATGCTTTTTTGTCTCTACATTGTTGATTAAATCTTTGCAGCCACTGCTGAGCTACAATATTTTGTGGAGGTGGAGCAGGGAAGATTTCTACACAGAACAGACACGATCTGGTGCTCGTGCACCATTGGTGCCATTTATTTGTCACCTCACGTGAGCGCCAGGAAGGTGACTGTGCTTTATGAAGGGTGCAGAGCCCAGACTCTGCTCTGGTTGTCACTGCAGGGTGATGAGCTGCTCCTCTATCCCTGGTAAGGCCCCCTGAGGGAAGGGAAGAGCACGAAGGCTCAGGCAGGGTCAATGGTATTTATTAGAGATGTTCCTGTCTGACACCTAAAGCCTCCTTTGCATCAGTTGGCCGAAACATTCCATATTTGCCATTCTGGCTTACAGGCAAAAGGGAGGAGAAGGAGTTTCCTGAATATTTCTACTCCTCCTGCACAGTGAAAGACACCCAGACATCTGTCCTCTGACCCCAGAGGTCACCTAGGAATGCAATGAGTGCCACAGGCTGAGCACTATTAAATATTATGGGCAAAGGGGAGGGACAGAGAAATGTGAATCAATCAAATTATCAGGATTTACCACCAGTTTTATTCTTCCCTCCTGCTTTTTTTTTAATTTTTTTTTTAAGTGCCATTTGGTATAAAAAAACTATTACCAGGAGATTGCATGGTAAACTGAGGAAAAAAATGGAACTATAGCTTGGACTGTTATGGCATTTGACAGCAGTTACTAATGAAAAAGTGAAAATAGTTGCATGCTAAAGGTTGCACTTGACTGAGATGAAGTGGATGTAGATAGGGCATCTCCAGTACATCAGTCAGCACTGAGCACATGCTAACAGGAAATCAATTTATTCCCACCAACATTTGCTCTTTCTATTGTGAAAGGGTTTTAATTAACTTATTGTGAATGGCCAGTAGCTGCTTACTTGGGAAGAGCCTTACAGATTTAATGAAGCACCATTCTTCCTGAATTTATGCTGGAAAAGTGACAATGACAAATTTTAAGCTGAATTACTTGGCATATGTGATCAGTTAATGGAAAACCTTTCTCATCCCAATTATTAATTACTGTCCTGTTATTTTTCCCCATTAAGCAGCAGTCTTCTGACTTAGGTAGTGGGTCCAGGAGCAAACATGCCACAGTCACTTGGGAATAAAGCCTTTTGGGGACAGGAAAATCCCCTGGGTCCAGGTCACAGCCATCTATTACTTGTTTGATGCTTCCTATAGACATTATTGTGTCTGACACCAGGAAGAGCCACGTGCAGGAGTGGAGCTGAGGGAGGAGGGCTGAGCTCCCCCAGCCACACTGTTTACTTTCATGTTCATTGTCTTGGATAACCATCACTGAGTTTTGGAGGCTCAAGCAGAAAGGATTTTGGTCCATAAGGAGAGGAAAAGCCCAAAATAAGAAGCTAGCCTGGTGCTAGCTGCACAACTGCCACCAGAGAAGCAGCTGTGGAATGGATCTGAGGAGGAGGCAGAGCAGCTGAACTTGTTTGCTCACCTGGGCAGGTATGAGATGGTGGTGAGGGCTGGGTGCTCCACTGGGTGATGGAGCCTCTCAGTGCCAACACCTGCCCACCTCACTCCCCTGGGCTGTGTGGCAGCAACATCACAAGGACAATGAGCAGAGGACTCGGGCTCCCTTTGGAAGAGCTGTTTATTCCTTTTCCTGCATTACCTGTGTTCATGAGTTTCTCCTACACCACTGCAGGATTTGCCTGATTTCCACCTGAGCCAGAGTTTCATTCTGGTACAATCAGGTGATTTTTTAAGCACAAAGTCAGAGGTTTCTTGAAGATGGTGGTGAAGGTGCGAGTAAAAACAGCTGTCCCAGTTCAGGGGGAGCAAGGCACTGGAGCCCCTTTGTACCTTTCCAATGACATTGCTTTCTTTATTTAGTTATTTTGCTTAGTTCTGTATTGATAAAGTCCTTCAGCTTTATGTCCCGTGGGTTATCACTGTGTGGGAGAGCTGTGCTGAGAGACCAGCACCATGCTCCAAACAGGACAGACACACACAGGTTCACTGTGGATTCCTTAGCATCTTCGTACACTTGAGGCAGCAACATTAAACAAAATAGTAAATAATCCAGCCCCCTACAGCCATGGGCATCTGCCAGCTCCCAGTCTGGCTTGCCAAAGAAAAGCATGTGCTTATTCCTCACTGCTGCCAGTTGTGAGTCACAGAAACGACTCAGGTTCCTTTGTGCAAGAAGAGACAGGAAAAGCTGCAGCAACACAGGACAAAATGCATCAACATTTCCAAGAGAGAGCTTGGCAACGGCAGGAATCAGAAATGGGGAAGTACTTTCACGAGGAGTCCGCTCCATGGCTTTCAGCAGTGACTTCTTTCTGAAGATGATCTGTGCACATGCTGCAGATAAAAACTTCACACAGTTGACAAGACATAAAGTCAGCAGTTAAACACATTATAGAGACTGCTCAGAGAGATGAAAGGAGGCATTAAAAACAGCAAACCTTGTGTAAAGGTTAATTAAAACATTAATAATGCAAGGTTTCAATTATTCATGCATAAATAAAAAGACATTTAATGGTAGATACACACTGAACCTTACTGCAGTGGACATGACATTGGGAAAGAAAGAGAACACGAGAGCTTCAACTCAGCACAGAAAATTACTGTGGAGGACAGGAGATGCTGGGCAAGAGGATGGGCTGAGAGCAGGGATCACAGGCTGCAGGGAGAGATGGCTCTGGGGTACCTGCTTGGCTCAGTTACAGTTCCACAGGTCTCAAGGACAGCCCTTGTGTCCCCATCCCTCCAGCAACCCCAGGCTCAGGAACCAGGAGAGTGTTGGCTCATATCTGAGTGTGGCTTTCCCATGCAAGGGGCATGGGATGGGAAGGACCATCACATTTAATCCTCAAATGCAAAGTTTCTGTACAGTAACAATTAAAAATCCCATCATAGTTTTACACTCTTATTTTCTACAGATTATGGATTGTAGAATCCTAGAGCAGCCCAGGCAGGGAGGGACCTTAAAAGATCACCTATGCCCATGTTTTCTGGGAAAGGCCACAGAGCCTGAGCACCTGCACGTGGAACCCTCCAGTGATGGAGGCCTGTCCCTGGGAAGGTTGTTCCAGTGAATGGTTGTTTTCCTTTTTAAAAGTTCCTTTCATATTGAGATGAAACCTCTTCTGGTGCAGCTTGTACCCATCACCCAGTGCCTTCCCCACAGGGCTCCTCCTGCAGAGGGACCCTCCATCCCCTCAGATCTCCCATGTATACCCTGGGTACTGTCATGGGGTGCCCCTGAGTCTTCTCCAGGGGAAGGGACTGAACTTCTCCAGTCTTTCCTCACAGGGCAGGTTCTTCAGCCCTTGGGTCATCTACATCACCCTCCTTTGGATCCTCTGCAGCCTGTCTGCTTTGCCTCTGGATTGTGGGGACTAGAACTGTGCATGAGCAGCAAGGCCGGGGGCCAGGCAGGTGACACTGCTCTCCAGCCTGGAGCCCACAGTGGCCCTCACACAATGCTGTCAGGACTGCCATCCCCTCATGTTCTCTTGCTGTCACCTCCTCAGACGCCCAGAGCATCACTTAGAGCCTGCTGGCTCTGGAGCTGCACCTACACTTGTGACACATCTTCCCCTCTCTGTGCCCCCATCACCGTGTGTCTGTGCAAACACTGCTGCTGTGTGGCCATAATTATACTCTCAGCTTCTCTCTTTAAGCTGTCTTTGACAAGTCATTTAGAGTTTGCCTGCTTTCATCAGCCTTTACAGCAAAGGAAAGTTGGCAGGCAATTCTCGACTACCTGACTTGTCTCTTGTCTGATGATTGATTTCCAGTGGGAGTAAGTTTTGATATTTGAACAGATCCAACCTATTATTATTGAACATTTGAGTTGTGTAATGGAAGTATCAGTCTGATAAACGCAGAAGGATATTTGAGCGGAAGGCTCAAAGGCTTAAGGAAATTCTAAATCATGTATAAAATATTGCCCAGTGCTTTGTCTCTAATATCAGACAGAATGGAGAGAGGCCACAATGTCAGGAGAATGCAACCAGGTTGAGGGAAAAAAAAAAAAAAGGTGTAAATGGAATATTTCAGAAAAGCGAGGAGAAATGTTAGCTTCTGTGAAGATTGAAAGATGTGGCAGACAATGGGATGAAAAGGACCAATTCTGACCTACATACCCAGGCAGAATCCCTGCTGACAGAGAGGAAAAATGATGCCTTTGATCTGCAGGGGATATCAAGACTCTGAGCAGAGAGAGCTGATGAATCCTGTTGAAAAGGAAAAAAAATGACACCAGCTCCAGTGGAGCCTGGGCTCTCACTGCAGACAGGTCAGCAGTCCACAGGTGCAGCCTGGGCTCTGAAAACAGAAACATTCCCTTTGGGAATGGACAAAGCCACCCCCTGGGGACAGAAAAACCCTCCCCTCGGGGATGGGACCTTGACCCTTAGTTGAGGGCTGGAGCTGTGCTGGCAGGAGCCAGCGGCCCAGCTGAGAGGGCTGCTGAGGGCTGGTGACCCAGAGACATTCTGGGAGCGCTGCCACAGGGCTGCTCCCCAGCTCCGAGCTGTGTCTTGCAGAAGCACGTGTGGTTTTCCTGGAAAACAAGCAGAAGTTGCTGTGTCAGCCACAGAAGTGTCCCTTTGTGCCTCACAGCCTGAGCCAGGTACCAGCTGCTCTGGTACCAGACTCAGTGTACAGAACACCTTCCCTGAAGGGCCGAGCACATGCTCAGCCATCAGCTGGTGCCAGGCCTCGTGTAGCCAGGAAACCAGCTGCAAGCTTTGGAGAAATCCCTTCATTTTGGAGCAGATGGGAAAAGACATTTATTTTCTCTCTTTGTGCCAAGGAATAGCCTCCATCATCCCTCACCTCATTTTCAGGCACAATCTCACCCAGGTCACTGCCATTGCTCCCCTGTGTCTGAGCCCAACCTCACCTGGGTCACTGCCACCTCTCATTTGTCCTCAGGCACAGCCTCACCTGGGTCACTGCTACTGCCCACCTGTCCCCAGGCACAACCCCATGGTTTCTCCTGCCCTTTGCTCTGGGAGTTCAGACCAGGCACAGCCCTGGCAAGGAGCAACTCATACATACACCTGTATTCCAGGCACCAGCAGATTTTGAGAGCAAGGGAAGGGGGTGGTGTTTTCCCACAGGGATGAATCCGTGCCCAGAGAGCTGTAGCACCATGTTCAAATGCAGGGAGAGATGCTGCCTCATTAGCATGTTATTCTCTTTTTACTAATCAAGTCAGCGTGAATAATTTTGATTATGATTGTGTTTGATTGTATTAGGGAATTATAGACTTGAAAAGCTCTTTTTTTTTTTCTGAGTCTGCAGAAGGCAGCAGCACCATTCCTGCACTATTTTTAGAGGATGTTTCAGAGAGTGTGCTCTGTGCCTGTACTGTTTCACTGCCAGGATTGTACACCTGGAATTCCAAGGGAAAAAAGAAAACTAAACAGTGTTAAAAGGAAATTGTACACCCATCTACGTGTTGCCTGAGGAGGTAAAAGGCAGCTTGTGCCTCCGTTCTGGACTGACTGTAGTGCTTCGAGATGAACCCAGCGGTGCCACAATGGCTTTAAATCTCATAGACAAAATGGCATTGTAAAAATCACACTTAACTTGCCTGCACTTACCAAAATGAAGGGGAGATGTTTTCTGCTCCAGTGACAAAGAGCAATTTACCTGTCGTTCCTGAGGTTATAATTACAGCGAAAGCCGGGTGAAAGTGGGAAGTGAATTTCTCTGTAACATTAAACCCCAGTGATGGCCTTTCAGGTCACAGGGATTCTGGGGCCATCCCACAGCACAGCTCCAGCCCTCAGAAAGATTTATGGGTAGCTGCTCTTTTCCCATGTAATTTTCCAGATGGGAGCTACCAGAGCAGTGAGAGTCCTACAAGCTGCTGGGGCAGCCACACCAACCCCAAGCCCCTGGGTGTGGGGCTGTGGACACTCCTCGTGGGCTCAGCATCTCCACTGACACTCCCTGGAGATGCGTGGCTGAGGAGCAAACGTGTCCAGGGAGCAGGCAGGAGCATGGGACAAACAGTGGGAGTGAGGAGTGTCCCAGGACCTGGCAATGCTCTGTTCCATGCTAATGACCAAGGATTGGTCAAACCACACAGGGAAAAAAGAGTTCTGGCTGCTCAGTACTGTGATAAATCCCTTGGATGTGATCTAAACCCAGCAGCTGCTTGGACAGCTCTGACTTCAGCATTACCGTGCTGCCCATGCTACAGCCTTAGAGAGTGACCTGGATCTCATGGGGACCTGACCCACCTGGGCCAGGGTCCCCCTCCAGCTCAGAGCCTCTGCCCCTCCAGCACGGGGCCCTGGGGCTGAGCAGGGCTGGCAGCCTGCCAGGGGGATGCCACAGCCACAGGCTTCTGATGTGCCAGGTGGGGAAGTGGGGACCAATTGTCCTCTTGTAAGGCTCTGACTGGACTGGCTTCTGTAGTGTTCTGTGTCTGTGCCTTTACAGAAAAATGCTTCAAACAAATCACCAAACCATGTGTTGATAGGAAAAGAAATCCTTATCTGGCAAGAGGTGAAGGGCTCCACCTGATTATCTTGCCTGAAATACAGCAAAATGCTGACTTTGGTGTGTTTTCAGGGAGATTGTCTGGTACTAAGAAACTTCATTCTGGCTGAAGAAACAAGAGTCTGACTGGGAGCTAAAGAATGAAATGGCTCAGTAGCAAGCAGGAGCACAGGGAGTGATGAAGGTTAAAGCACAATCAAGCTGCTGGTACTGACAGCAGCTCTGGCAATGAGCTGTGACCGGGGAGAACTTTTCCAGGAGATGGACAAGGGAAAGACCCTGCTGTTTTGGGGGTGCTGCAAAGGGAAGAGATCCTTCCAGCAGTGCTGTGCTTCACCCATGGTGCCAAGGGACAGGCAGAGCCTCACCCTGGCACTGCTGTGGCTCATGAAATGCAGGAGCAATGGATCCTCTGATCTTGAACTCTTGGCTTCCTGTGAGCCAGCCCCTGTTTGCCCTCCACTTGTGACACTGCACATACCCTGCAGACATGGCCCTGTGGGACAGAAGGGGCAGGAGCTGCTCAGCTTTGTGGGTGAAAAAGAAACTGTGAACAAGTGAGATGTTACCTGGCACTTCAGCTGAGTGCACATGCCCTTCCACACACACACAGAAAAATCACATTTTTTTTCCAGCTGATCCTAAGGAAGAGATTATAACAAGATTTTGTGCATAGCCTGTTGTTCTGCATGTTGACACCAACAATTCTGAGGCACACAGGGAAAGCAAAAGGAGATAAGATGCAAAACGATTCTGTAATGGGTGCTGAAGGTTTTCTGGGCAAGGGATTTTTTTTTCTTTGCTTGTTAAGTTTTCAAAAATAACACTGACATTTATACAAAAAGAAGCTTTTTTATTTTCTCCTGAACAGCCTGCTGTCTCCCATAGTGAGTTTTCCTGTCGGCACTGCTAACACAGGTAGAGGAATTGCTTCTAGTCCAGCTTTCAGCACCCAGCAAGGCAAAAGTAGTATGGAGTTAATAATGGATTTAATAACCAGCCATCATCAATAATTCCATCTCTCAGGCTTGTGGTGGGTGGTGCTGCTGGGTCACAGGGTGGGCAGGGAGAGCCTGGGTGCCTTCCTGGTCCACCTTCTGTGCGTGCCCAAAAGACAATGGCTGGCACTGGCCCAGCAGGATCAGTCACAATTCCCTAGTCTTGGGCCCAGAATGTGGCAGACACGCCCTTGGCCACCTGAATAGGTGTGACAGCAGTGGTGGCAGCGTTGGCATGACAACGGCCCCTGAAGGGAGGAGGCAAGGGAAGGCCCTGAGGGTGAGGGTTGGGATCCGTTGCAATAAAGGTGGCAGAGACAAGACCAGGACGTAAAAGCATCCCTTGATGCTTTGTCCAGCCCATGTTCAGCTGGAACACTGTCTTTTACACCAGTGACAGATCAGTAAATTAGTAATTAGTAATTCCATTCCCTTGGCACATCAAGGACCTAACAGGACAAACTACCATCAAAATCTTACAATGTATTAAAAATGTGTGCAAGCCTGCATTAACTCTGCTGGAAAAAAGCACCCCAGGCCATGTCTGTGCAGTGTCCTGCAACGTGAAATGTGTGTCAGAATAAGGCTTCCCTCAAAGTGCCCCAGGGCTGTGACCCACAGTCGTATCTGATGGCACCACAGCCAAAGGAGAAACCTCCAAGTGTTTGCCAGCCTTTTAGCCAAGCTCCAGCTGATGGCTTTGTGCTGAATGAATAAATAAGTTTTACTCTGCTCTCCTACAGAAGGCAGATAAGAAGCCAAAAAACAAATAAGAAGCACAGCAGAACAGCAAACATATTTGCTTTAAGGAGGGGAAACCACAGCTAAGTTTCTAGACCATGAAGCCACAGACTGTCTCAAATTAAATTAATTTAATGGTTTATACTTTTCGTCTGTAGAGATGTGGGCACTGAAATGTGCATCCACAGGCGAGGTAGGGAGGTCTGGCAGACACTCATGTCACCCCTTGGCATAGCAGAGATGCCATCTGTGTATCAGGGACAGCTGGGAGAGGGGTGGATGCTCTGAGCAGTGCCCTATGCCTGCAGCCTCCAGCTCCGCCCCAGCCCCCCTGCCTGGCAGAGCCTGGGGAGCCACGGTGGGGCAGCCAAGGCTGCCCAGCCCCCCCGAGGGGGCTCTGGGGCAGCTGGACCCGACTGCCAGGGCAGCAGCTCTCACCTCCTCCCCACTCCAGCTCTGCCTCCAACCAAGGGCTCCGTGGCTTCATTGCCGGGAAGGTTCTGCATTCCCATTCTCTGAAATAGTTTTTGCTCATTTAGCCAAGCCCTAATTCATCGTCTGTCAAATATTTTTTCCTCCTGCCAGAAGCAGGGCTCCTATTACTGTTTCTCACACCCACTTCAGCCCAAGGTTGTCTGTAAATAATAAATTTGCGTAATGAGCAGGATTTATGAAAATTGCTCTCTGTGTAGGTGACCTTGTGGCTTCAGACACGCCCATGTGCAGGGATGCAGAGCAGTGCTGCTGGAGCAGCAGCTTTGGGAAGCTGCTCCTTGGGTGTGTGAGCACTGTGCTATGTGTGCCCTCCTGGCTTCTGGCTGCACTTAGAAGCCCAAAATGTTC
Source organism: Cettia cetti (assembly GCA_013401135.1). Lineage (NCBI taxonomy): Eukaryota > Metazoa > Chordata > Aves > Passeriformes > Sylviidae > Cettia > Cettia cetti. Next base: position 24,885 of record VZUI01053762.1, read on the forward strand.
TCGCAGAAATGTGCTGGGCTCCCTCAGAAGTGATGGTGACAGTGGCTGACAGTGTCCAGTCATGGCAGTAGCAGTGGCACCACACTGGGGACCCTTCTGGCAGCATCCAGCAAACCTGCAGGGACAGAATCAAATCCAGAAACAGCCCCTTCTCTCCTTATTGTGAATGATCACCGTGCAACTGCGTTCCAGGGCAAAATTAGAGTTCGGGGACGAGCACAATGTAGGGCAATAATGAACACCAATATTATACAAACACTGAGACCTTGCTGCTCCCTCCAGCTCCCTGCGGGGAGGTGGCAGCCAGGGGGAGGTCTGGCTCTGCTCCAGGGAACAAGACAAGAGGACACGGCCCCCGGTGCTGCCACCTCTCCCCGTGACACCGCTGTGGATGGAGCAAGCGGACAGTGACCGGGCAGGGCAGCACAAGCACAGCAGTGGGAACGTGAGCAACACCAGCATGGGCAGCTCTAGCAGGGAGGACAGCTGGCTCTGATTTCTTTGTTTCATAACGTGGGAGTTTGAGTGTGACCAGTAAAGTTAGAAGCCAGAAACAACTGAATGTAGTGATAAATGAAAGGCATTAATAGAAAGTTTGCTGGTGTTTCCCTGTGAGGAAAATGCCCCTAACTCCTTGGACAATGATGGAATCCAACATGCTCACAGTTTTATTGATATTTTTAAAAAATTAGGATAAAAATTTGGATGACTGAGGAGAAAGGTAAAGAAAATTGTCTGGCAAAAAAGTTCAGTATTTCTAGCTCATTTTGGTTTGGAATAGGAGGAAGAAATTGCTTTTCACATCCTTTTCCAACAGATCTAGCTTACTAAATTTCCATAATGGGTCCACCTTATCTTCATTCTTAAATAATTCCAGAGGTAATGTGAAGAACTTGATCTCATATAAAACCTCCTAGATGATAAAACTTGTGCTGAAAACTTAAGTCATTGTGTAACTACAAGGTTTCCCTGAGCTTTGCTGAACATGTAGCTGACAGCAAATGACAGTCTTGCCCCTATAGGTTATACAGAACAGCTTAGTCAGCTCACCAGTGGGAATCTCAAATATTTTGTAAAATAACAGGCTTTTTCAAACATCACTGTAAATTTCCCACTTAATTTTATATCATCAAAGCTGCCCTCATTTTTCCCCCCTCAATCTTCCATTTGCTCATGAGATCATGGAGGCCCTGCTGCTAGCAAGCCGTGATAAATTAAGTAAATCACTTAAGAAAAAATATATTTGAGTTATAACCGTTAACTCCAACTGAAATAATTCTATGGATTCTCCTGAATGCAAAGAAATTCAGTCAGGACATCAGAACGCTGTAACAAAGTGATTTATATGTATAAATATTAAAGGCATCAGCTAATCAGAGAACTAAGACTGTCAGAAGCTCTGAGTGTGGCTCTGTGGCAACACCCAGCACTCCCTCTCTGAGCAGGTGAGTGGTGGGAAGGTGGGATCTCCACCTTGGATAAAACACCCCTGAGGGGCTCTGAGAAGAGAACATGGGTGGTTTTTCCTGGACCTATCAGCCTTGTACTGCCTGAAGAAAGCTGCTTTGGGAAGTGCATGGCCTTAGGGAAAGACTGGATTTCCAGCCTGGGACACTGGGGTCAGGACAACCTTTCCCTTCAGTGTAGGTGGTTCCAGGATGCTCTGATGGTGTTACAGAAATATCTTGTGTCTGTTGAGGGCAAATTGCCACACACAAGGTCATGGCCAGGCTGGACAAAGCTTGGAGCAACCTGGTGTTGTGGAAGGTGTCCCTGCCCATGGCAGGGTGGGACGAGATGAGTTCCAAGGTCCTTTCCAGCACAAACCACTCCTGATTCTGTGATCCATCACCTCTTGTTCCTCTTGGTGATGGGCCCTGATGCCAACACACCCCGTGACACCCCTGGGCAGCCCCTGCCAGGGCTCTGAGCAGGGCTGGGAACTTCCTTCACCTGGAGCAAACCACTGGCCCTTGGGCCAGAGACTTCCTGCAAACCTGAAGTGAGAAAAGAAAATCCTGGAGGCAGAAAAGCCTGGAAGGATCAAGCTGAGCTCTGTGTGGCTGCCAGAGGCTTGGGATGACACATCCTTGGGGAGAGCATCAGGGTTCTTGCATGAGCTCGAGGACCAGGAGATGCTGTTGTTGATGCTAAAGGGTCACTTGAACCCAAAACAGACTGATTAAATTTATCACAGAAAGAACAATCCTGGCTTTTTATTTTAAGCAAAACTATTTCAGCCACTAATCAGTAGAAACTGGGAGAATATTGTAGGATTGCAGGCTTTGATGTCTTTCTCAGTTAAGTGCTGTTAGCCAGCATGCGAGCCTGTCATCTTTGCTTTTAGGTCTGTCTCATTCCTGCACAATGTATTTTACATTAATTTTGTCACATTTTCTGCCAGACTGCTGAATTTTCTGACTAGAGGACTTTATCTGCAGAATCAGCCTGAGTTCTCCAGACCTGGTCTGTTGTTCCCAGCACGAGGCTCTAGTTCATGACATAGTAACTGATTGCACAGAGTCTTAGGATCTGGGATTTGGAAGCACACTCCTTTCTGGCATAGATTGTGCTGGATAAATGGTTTTATGGACTTTTGGTTGGACCTAGTGGCTGTTTGTGTCTTTTGCTGTATCTCTCACACTGGGAAATGAGATTGTTGCGCAATGCTGTCCCGAGGGAGACGCAGTGATAACCACGGAGTCGAAGCGGGAAAAGAGGAAGTTTAATTTTTTCTACAACTTATATAGATTTCTAAAAGGA